>LPNX010163901.1:287955-345630 GCA_001517045.1 Pseudotsuga menziesii
TTTAATGTTATGTTTTTAAAAAAATCATATATTTTTTTATTTTCAACTTTTTCAATTTGAAATGTTTTTTAAATATATGTTTAATGTGTGTAAAGATTAATGTTAATACACTTTAGGACATGAATTTTATTAAAAATATCATTATTTTTTATTTTATTTTTAAACTTTATATATATTTTCAAATTTTATAAGGTCTTGAATTTAATGCCGAATTTTATCAAGAAAATTTTTATTCTTGATTTTTTAATGAACTTCAAGGTCGTCAAATTCGAACACGAATTCGAACCAGGTGACTTAGGTCACCTTGTGAACTTGATGATAGAACACCTTTCACCACTTTGGAGGTATTTTTGAGTGAAAAACTCAGATAATTAAAATCACTTAAAATGAATTTTAATTATCCAAGGGAAAAAACACTCGATGAAAGGACTTACCTAATGAAAAAGTCCTAGGTAACTAAGTTTTACAAAAACTAGACCTTCATGCAGACATATCATTACAAAATCCCTTGCAGGGGTGCAAAGACTGCATGGAGAAAAGATAAGAAGAAGAGCTGCGCTTGAAAAAACTTTATTAGGTACTTCTTTCTCATCTTCAAGTCACATGGTACACGTGCATGGTACATGTTTGCCCACCTAGTTGGTTAGGTGGTCAACAACGCTAAAGTCGCCATCGACCGATTTGCGTTTTTGCAGCGCCTGTACAATGTAGGTTGTGTGAGTCTCGATGAGGTTTCTGCTTAGGGAGTCTAGTCTGGTTATGTTTTCATTGTGTTACAGTGTTTTGTTCTATAGCTCTACAAGTGCATTTCATGTTGTGTTGGATAAGATTTGACGTGGGGTTTTTTTTCTTGTTGTTTTTGGTGTAGTTATTAGAATTCATTGTTTATAATTTATTGTTCATGTTTTTTTAGTGATATATGCTTATTGATGTAAATTTTTATTATTTTGTAATATATTTCAGTTATATATATATATATATATATATATATATATATATATAGGCGAGTCTAAAGCCAAATCTCAAACAAACCTGATCCAGAAATTTGAATTCAAATCAAATCAAATGGCTGCCGAAATCGAATTCGAATTCGAACCATGTGACTTAGTTGTAATTCTTCCTTCTATCAAGGCTCTTGAACAAAGAACATCATGATTCATGTGATGAGATGCACCAGAATTGATAATCCATGCATTCTTTGCTGAATTTTTAGCAGCTAAAGCAATAGAGGTGGTTGAAAAAGCTGAATAAGTATTACCCTTACCAGTGCTTTTGGACTTATGTTAGACTTGTCAAAATAGGTGCAACTCCTTTTTAAAATCTTCCTATCCACCCTAAGCTGTTGTGAATCTTGAAACTTGGAATTCTGCTACTTTTAAAATTCTGTGGAACGTCACTGTGAAGCAGTTTTTAGTGGTGATGTGTTCACCCTTGATTTGTATACAGCACCTCTTTTGAGTGAGATCAGCTTACTGCTTAGAGTTAAAAGCACTCTTTTGTTAAGAGATGCTTGAGGTTGTACAGTTGAAGGCGAATCACAGTTGGACCTAAAGGCCTTCCTTTTGGCCTTAATGTATTCTTGTGCTTGGTTGTATATTATTTTTTGTACCATATTATTTCTTAATATAAACAACATTTTCCAAAATAAATTAATAAATAAATAATTGTTGCACTACTATTCATTGTAACATCGCTACAACCATGCTGTATCTTGTAATGTTGTTATGGTTTTGGTTGTCAAGGAGTTCCTTTGTTACTGGTTTATTGTGTTTAAGTGTTTATTACTCCTGTTTATGGATAAATGTTCAGAGAAAGTCTAAAGCATTTCAAGCAACATCTCATGTAATTTTATGTTCTCCACCAACTTACTATCTTTGGTGGGATTCCTCCATTGCAAGTGTTTATTCCCATATGACTTATTCTCTTACATCTCTTACATATGACAAATTCTTTTACATCTCTTACATATTCCTTTACACTTCTCTTACACATTATGTTGCCTCACATTGTCAATTCCTCAAAATGGCATATCAAGATCATGTAGAATCCATGAGAATCTCATCAGTGAGGGGGACACCTACCATGGGAATGTCAAAAGTGGTATGCTAAAGATGGTCCATTACTTGTAGTAACGTCCCATGTAAAATTGATCACTAACAGAAAGTTTATAGTCGGGCAGTTATGCAGGAATATACCTACCAATATTAGATTCTATGCTCTTTGGCACTTCTTTTTTTTCCTTTTTCCAATTGTTTTAAAGGAATGATTTTAATTTTTGTGAGTATTTTCAATTTTGCCAGCTAAACTTTTGCATTTTTGAACATTATGCTATGGTGTATATATGTACACATGAGGGTAAATCAATTGCTTTTAATTGGGAAAGAGAGGAGTATTTGTTGATAAATACAGATTTTGGTTGGATTGGACATTAATAGGCTAAGAATGGGTTCATTGTAAATATCTTCACTCACTGTTTAGTCCAACAGCTATTACTTTTATAGAAGCATTCATGGAGCTGTGTTTTAACAATGCCGCGCATGAAATTTCACCATTGCACTTTAGTTTTTTGGCAAGTTGACTGGTTTGTTGATTTGTTTTTACTCTCGTTTTTGCCAGATGACGCAATGAAATATTTGTATGTTATCATGACATTGCGAGCATAAAATTTGATCAAGCCATGGAAGTTCTGCACAATGGACTACATTTTAATGTATGCTTTTTTTCATGGAAATCTGGGGAGCATCATTTACATCTGAAGCATGAATTGCAACTGTCTTAGAAAAGTCGATATAAGAACTTTCATTGAAGTGACGATTTGCTGTATCCTCCTGTCATATAATCTCTGGACCAAACTGAGGTCTTCCAGAAGTATCCTTGGTTTCATAAATGGATTTTCATCTTACAATTCAGTAACATTACAGTGGAGCACAACTTCTTGATACCATGACATTTTAGAATGATTTTATCTACTTTTGAGGAAATGCAATTCCATTTCAGTTAAGTTTTTGAAAAATAAAGTTATCATTTGGATATCAAGTAGGAAGCATCAGAGATCTGTTTTGGAAGGGTACAATAATGGACATCCCAACTCTGGGAAGGGCAATTGCTCTGCACAAATACCAGAGTAGGGCTCTGGTCGTGGATCCTGGAATATCATGTCAAGAAGTGAAGGTGAAAGAAGCAGAATCAAGTGGAAGAATTTTGTCAAATAAACAGATCAGGAGCACAACATTGAGAAATCCTGTTCCAAGATTTGTGCATACTTTCGATGCAAGTTATTTGCATTGTTTGTATAGCACTGCTTTCAAGTCTAAATTTCCTGTTAGATGCTTGAAACAATCTCATGGAGGCAGAGAGAGTTTGAATGAAACAGACACCAGTAAGATGTTCTTCTACCAAACTTTACTGTAGGAAATGGCAGTAACATGTATAGAAATACAATTTATACATCCTTTATTTTCATGCGGTTTATAACTCTAGTGGAAAAGTCTACAAATTACAGCCATATAGATGACTATAGTGTGTCATTGTTGCAAGCTACTAGTAATTGTCCATTGCAGCAATGAAGCTAATTGATTAAAAAGGGCCGGGATTATGTCAAAAATGTTATTATATATAGAAGCTGAGTTTATTATGCTATGGTGTCAGATTTTGAGTTCATTTCTCAACTGAAGAAAGCCTGGAGAGTCAAGTTCCTTTCACAAGTTCATGTTCTTCTACAGGATTCTGGTGTCTACTTTCTGAAAGGTTACTAACTTATTTTTTATGGTAAAGTCTAAGCCATCTAACATGCCATTTCTTTGGAACAGATGCTGTCAAAGATGAATTAAGTTTGTGGCTTCTCAGAACACAGAGCTTCTGGAATGGAATAAAGGCTCAATTGGAAAAAACTACGCTCAGTAAAAGAGCTAAAACTAGCAAGGATGATGAAGACTATGAAATGGAATTAAATTTTTTGGTCGAACAAACTGTTGATAAAAGAACTTTGAAGTCAGAGCTTTCTGCAGCAGCTATCATTTCAATAGAACAGCTCAGCCGGTAAGTAGTGCCTACTGAAATTTTGAGCCTTGGAAGATTTATAACTGCCGTTAAATTTCTTTCTGTATTGGTTGCACTTGGAAAGCATCCCATCCAAGTCAGTATAGGAGATTTCCAGTAGGCCATCGTTGCAGTCAATTGGCTAGCTGACTAAATAGAAGTCTAAGTTGCTGGATTCTCATGCTTAAGGAATTCCAATTATTAAAGGGCTATGTGACTTTTTCTGCGCCTTCTAAATTCTGTTGAGGACATCAAATCCTTTTCAGTTGAATGTGTATTGCTGTGCTCAGCAACGCCTAGGTTCACTTTATCCTCTCTTCTGAAGGAATCTAGTATCGACTAAAGCCCAATGTTAAAATCAAAGAGCTTTTTATCCCTTTAATAGTAGTACCTTTGATAATCTTCATGGTGGACGACAGTGTTCATGTCTCATTCTGTTTCTATCAGAAATAAAAACCTTCATTATATGGCAATCAAAACTGAAATCCTTCATTATATAGATGCCATGGATCAGTTGCTAATAGCTATGTAGCCACCCTTTTGAACAGAAAGTGATGGTAACAGCATGCTAGCATGGATGCATGCTTACTCAAGCAACTACTAGTGTGTGATGATGAACTATAGCATTGTTTGCACAGTTGATGGCCACTGTCTCTATAGGGAAAGGTATATATCCAGACAGACCTCACAGAGTTGGTTCTTCAGTCGTTAGCACCATCATCACTATCCCATCGAATAGATAAATGTAACTCACATGACTCCACTCTTCACCATATAGTGGGCACAAGAAGTGGAACCTTAGTGCCTTGGATATCCATACCACAAAGGTAGAAAATGTAGGATTGTGCTCATAAACACAGCTTCACCCTTAATCTAGCTGGAATTTCTATTGCCACATGTGGTAGATACAAGTATTATTGTAATATTTACAAAAACATTAGGCAAGTGTTTAGCCATTCATAGATAGAAACATATACATATAATTATTTAGTTACCAATTTTCTCTTGCTAGGTGTCAATGTGACCATTATGACCATTTATTGCCACAATGCATTGCAACTTAATATAATAGGGCTATTATCTCATGATGGTTTATGATGATGAAAATATATGTAATAATTAAAACCTTAACCACCACTTGCATAACATTGGATCCAAATAAACAAGCATTAGGTCATGATCATGGCCATATGGCATAACCAAGGACAAGGAGAACAGACCACAAATGTAGCAGCTTAGCTATGCATTAGGTCTTTGGGCAAAGAAACTAATACTGGTCTTGAAATTGAGAACAGACCACAAATGTAGCAGCTTAGCCATGCATTAGGTCTTTGGGCAAAGAAACTAATACTGGTCTTGAAATTGGAAAAGAAAGATATTGGATTGTAGTCCAACTCAGTCACAGTCCTTCAAGTCATTGCTGCACTCATGTGGCTTGTGGCATAGATTTGTGACAAAGATATAGGTTTCACTGTTCAGTTACGAAACATACTAGTTGTAGTTCATTTTCAGCAATTCTGCAGGCTGCATCCCAAATTGTAATAAGTCATTATATTTTCTTTGCAAGCTGTGGTTTAAATATGTAGTGTGTTGTCAAATTCCTGTGAATAAATATGGGGGCCCTACATGCTAACAATCACCCCTCTTCTTCGGCTCTATGCCCATGCATCAACTATTTTTTTTTTTGGTTTCAACTCTGGAGTTACAGAACTTGGTAATACACACAATCGAACCCATTAATTGGGCAAAGTTTACACAACAATAGATTTCTAGGGCACACTATGATGCCAAGTTCCATGGATTCCCTTTTAGGATTGGTTTCCTAGTGTGAATTTAGTATGATGCCACATGTGCAGTTTTTCTTGCCAAGATAACCCCAAACCAGGTGTTGACTGTGACAGTGTCCCGTGTATCTCATTAGGCTCTGCATTGTGGGAACACCAATCAAAAGAATATGGAAATGGTTGAGGATGCCATGGTGGAGGAAAATTTTTTGCTTGCCTCTTCATACAAGCACGCCTTGGGTTTCTGTGAAAATCATTTCCTCACTTAGAGACTGTGCTGATTGGTATTGATTCGAACATAATTACATTATCGCTGTTTTCAACATCAAGGGGCCTTATATGAAACTGCAGAAAAACCTCTCCGTACAAGAAGCTAAATATGACTCTGAGTTTGTGCACTAATGCTAGCGCACCGACATTTAATCAAGTAGTTGGGAATGCGGCCAATAGTTTGAGCTCAGTGTGTGCCAGAGGACCCTATTTTTGTCATATGATTTTGCACCTGTGGCATTTGAAACTGCCCCTCTAGTGTAGATAGAGTGGTTTGAACTTGGAACCAAAAAATATCAACTTTTGTGAATGAAAAATTCCAATTAAGACAAGGAGATGCCCTAATAGGCGTCAAAGATAAATAATGCATTGCATTGTTAGCTTTTGGGTTTACTATGAAGGTGTTTAGACCATGTTTGGGGTCTCTTCATGAGATTTGGGGTACATGGTGTATAATCAGCTCCTGGATGGTCTGTGATTGATTTAGACATTGGAGATGGCTTACTTAGTGGTTGCTTGACTACAATTGGGTGCTTGCATGATATTCTTCCCTAGGGCATTAGAGATATCCTGATAGCTTTGGGTGACATTGTACATGATGGCCACATGTAGATGGCTGCTTGCTTGGAGAATTCCCTACATAAGAGGAGGAGCATTTTGCATCTTGGAGGAGGCATTGGGCCCTAGACAACACGAGGTAACTTGGCTGCTTGCATGGAGTCTTGGAATTGAGTCGAGGATGCCTAGGTTGTGATATTGTTTATGAAGGGCGAATGGACCTAGTGGAGTACATGGCTTAGGGGGTTCATGGGAGTCTTTGGAGGCTTATAGGAGGATCCTTGGACACTTCATGCACCTTTGCACTTGGAGCCTTGCTTGTGAACGACATCACCTTGAAGCTTGACATGTGTACTCTTGGAGTGTATTGTTTCACATTTGTGAGCCTACATGTTTTATTATAGGTTGCTTCTAAGGCCATTGTCCTACATATTTATTGCTAGCTTCCCTCACCTCTCATATTGTAATGTCCTTTTCTGAATGATCACTCCATGCGGGCGACTTATCAACTTATTTGATTCCCGTAGGCTATAGTTGATAAAAAAGGGAATTATTTAATTAACTAATGTCATTTGGGAGAAAAAACAACATTAAAAGTGACATTGAGTAATTAATTAAAAGAAAGGTCGTTACTCACTTTTAATTAATAAAGGTGGAAAATGGTAAAAGTGGTTGTTATCACATTCTGCAGCTGGGCTACCATGATGCAGCATACAGACTTGTCTCTTTTTATGTTCTGGGCTATTTTTTACATGTGGTATTAGCATGGATCTTTACAACTTCAGTTATTCCAGAGCCTTGTTCATTGGATTATCCTTTCCAGGACTGAGATTCAGGGGTCCATTGAGATGCCTTTGGTGATGATCTAGTTCATTGTAGTAGAGCAACAGATCGGAGTTGGTACACACAAATATAGAGAGGCTTATTAGTTGGAGACATGTATATTTGGTGAGATAAGGTATACACTTCCTTGGTTTGATTTTTCTCTATGATGTATGTCAGATACCTATGCTTATCATGTTAGGATGATTATGGTAACCTATGCTTATATCTATTGTTGCTTCAACTTGTGTGTAATATCCCGAATATTGATATTCTACTGATACTTGTATAATGCTAACTCGTACACTCAATCTTGTGCAAAAATACGGAATAACTGTGCATGCAAACTTGCCATGCAAAAATACCCTAAAATATAACATAATTAGGGCTAGGGTTTGCAAAAATGAATTTAACACTTACCATTGATAACTCGGCTGATAATACTCCTGAGATAGGCTTCATGCATAAAGTGCCGAATAGGTGAAGGAATGGTGCTACCTTCTTCCTGTTGACGCCCAGTTGCACACGTGTGCCCTCCTCAGACTGAAGGTGATGTTTTTGGGGAAGGTATGGTCAGATGCTGTTGAAACTTTGTGGACTTGTCGGTCTTCTGCTGTTGGAGAGATGGACTATCACATGCAGAGGTTTGGCTGTCGCTAAGTGCCCTAGCGAATTGGTTTGTTGTTCTGCTGCTCACGCCCCCCAACCTCTCTGTTTTGCTAATAATTGCTCTAGGTGAGCAAACTGATGACTGATAGTCACTCTATGCTGTGGGATAAGCCTGTCGAGAAAGAGGAAGCTGACATGCAGAGGAAAGACTGGGTTTTATGGTCCCAACGAATCCTACTGAGGTTTCCTAGCTATTTTTAGCTGCAAAACGTGGACCTGCAAATAATCCTTATGAGTGTGATGGATCCATGGATACTGATGTATACGATGAATGCCGTTGATAAACCTGAATGGTCTATCCTAAAAGAGACTAGGGCATATATTTCACTGCCGAACCCTCGTTAGCTGAAGACACCGTCTTCAACCCCAACTGCCGCGGCTGCACGTTGTGCTGCTGCTCAAAAGCTCCAAATCAATCAACAATAATAATAGATATCTTCTTTAGTCCAATAACCCTTCTTAAATAAATGATCATATGCTTTTAGGGTTTGCATGTCACTTTTAGGGTTTTCGCTTCACTTTTGCATGCATGCAATTCTAATTTCGTGTTGACTTTAACTCTGAAGAAATAAGGCGTGCATGCTCCACATGCTTTAGGATATGAACTCTGATGGCCTTTGTACTACACCGATGACTTAATAATACTGAATTGATGTACCTTCTTCTCCTAGTGCTATCAGTCCTCAGTTATTCCCTTTTCTTTAATACCCGCTCGAACCTATGGGAATAAGATAGGTTAACGGGTGTCTTAGGGTGGTTTAGTTGAAAGAAGACATTACAGTCCTCCCTGCTCGAAATTGCTTGTCCTCAAGCAATCTTCGACCAATATACCAAATCATCTGTCCCTATCTCTTCTCGTCCATTTTTAACAACCAGTTTATTCCAGTGTTGGGTGGCTCTTCTTTTTCTTTGAATTTATGTTTCTTCTTACCCATGCTCTGTATTCCCTCCCTGTATCTTTTGGGGTACCTGTGAGGATTGAACATCCTAGATGTGGATCTTCGTCCGAATTCCCTGGGGCGCACCATACTTTTGTCTGGCGGTCTACCCGAAAATTCCTTTTCATACCGCTGGTCCTTCCTTGAAGTCTTCTGTGTTGGAGTTGACCATTTTCTCGTGCGAGTCTTGTCCTCATGCCTGAATATGGTGGTCATCCCCTTTACTGTGGCTGACCCTGACGCTTCATTGGGCATTCCCCTTAGGACTACCACTTTCCCATCTGGTGCCAGGAACTCCATCTCTAATGTTTGGTAATTGATTGAGTATTTCCCAATTGAATATAGCCATTGTATTCCCAAAACAATGCTTGTGTTTGGCACATCTACCACATAAAATTCGTCCACCAATGTATAATTCCCAAGCTGTACATGTAACTGAGGTATCCTCTGTGTGCATTTCATCCTGTGATTGCCAACCATGATAACGGTAAATCCCTCAAAGTTCTCAGTGGGAAATCTTTTCCTCTCTACCCAGGAGGCATCTATAAAGTTGTGGGTGGCCCCACCATCAATCAAAGCAATGGCATGCTGTCCCTGGATACTTCCCTTGATCTTGATGGTATGGAAGGTGGGGACTGCTGTGAGGGTAGCAATCGTGGCTCTCTGTGGCAATTGTTCCAATTTTGTACTGTGTAGTTCTCCATTTGGTTTATGCTCCGACTCATCTTCCTCACTGCTATCTGTAAGTACCTCGATGAGGTGTGCCTTCCCTTTACCCATACATCTGTGGCTGGGTACCCAAGGTTCTTTGCAATTAAAGCATAAATTCTTCCTTCTCAAATGTCGTCGTGTGTCCTCGTTCAACCATTCCCTCTGTGGGATTATCCTTTCCCTGTTTTCTGGAAGATTGGTAGATTTTTCCTTGTTTTTCGGGAGATTGGTAGGTTTTTGTGGCGGCTTGTTCTTTGGCACAAAATCTTGTAGGTCTAGAGTCCTACTGATAGCATCTTGCAAAGTAATTGGCCTGTAAGCCTTCACCCATATGCAGAGTGGCTCGGGTAGTGCCTCCGTAAATAGAATCAACCGACTCTTTGATATGTCAGATACCATAACTACAACCAGGGATAATTTTAGGGGCGAATTTTAGCCCAGTGGGCTATTTTTCCATGTTTTTCTCCCAAAAAACATTCGCCATTTTGCATTTTTTGAAACCTTGTTTCGCCCAATTTTGATGGGGTAAAATTTTTTCACCCTAAAAATCGCCAAATTATTATATAAACGATATAAAATCCTTGGAAAAAAAATAGTTTTTGAAAAATATCGCCAATCATTTTATAGTTGGTGTTTTAAGAATTGGTAATATTCGCCAACATTTATACACTTTTATATAAGTATGGTTCCTTAAAATCATCCCTGACTACAACTCTCTGGAATTCAGATATGAATGTCTCTGCACTGCCTGTCTACTTGAGCTGAGCAAGATCCTTGAAATGAATCTCTGGGTCCTTATCAAAGCGCTCCATAAGCCTTTGTGTGAAGTTACTGTAGGAAGTGATAGTGTTGTGACCCAATGTCACCAGTTCGTGGTACCGCCACTCATGTGCTTCCCCGTCTAGATGTAAAGTAGCCAACTTGATTGCATCTGTCTCTGTCACGGGGTTAAGTTGAAAGTAGGTGTCTAACTTCTGTACCCAAATCTTGGCTGAACAACTGGATGTCCCATCAAAGTTGGGAATAGTTAGTCTCCCCAATGTGCGTTGCAACTCAAAATTCTAATTGAATGCTCTATTGAACCCTCTTGGCCTGATCCTGCTTTTCATGTTGCAAAAATTTGAGAAAGTCATGGCTGAATGGAACTCATCTCCCAAATCCCTGTATTCCTGTAAGTAGGCTCCAAATGGTTCACTAGGTTCTACTGGCATGACTGGTCCTGCTACCGTATCTTCTAGGAAGTGAGGCATAGTAGGCCTGCTGGAAGGTCTGTTATATATGTGGGGTGTGTTTTGCATATTGGTGTATGCATGCTTCCCACTACTGCTTGCAGACCCTCTATCTACTGGTGAGAGAGGTACACTGCTATGCCTTGGTTCTGGTTTCGTCGCCAACCTGTTTATTGCATGCAAGACTTCTTTTTCCCCTTTGGCTAGATCATGCAATGCGTTCACCAAGCTACGAAACTCCATCCTGTCTTTGTCCGCTCCTGTTCCTTTCCCTCTGTCAGAGTGTATACCTGTTGGGTCCATTTCTGAGTTGGTATCTTCTAGCTAGATATCCACAAATTCCTGCTCCTCCGTGTACCTACTCTTCCTTCTCCTATAGGTTACAAAAGGGTCTTCTTTTGTATTCATCTACTTCTTATGTTCAAGCCCACATCTGGGGAGGAACATGCTTTGATACCACTGTAATATCCCGAATACTGATTCTACTGATACTGTCTATAATGCTAACTCATACACTCAATCTTGTGCAAAAATACAGAATAACTGTGCATGCAAACTTGCCATGCAAAATTACCCTGAAATATAGCAGAATTAGGGATAGGGTTTGCAGAAAGGAATTTAACACTTACCACTAATAACTCGGCTGATAATAGTCTTGAGATAGGCTGCATGCATAAAGTGCCGAATATGTGAAGTAATGGTGCTACCTTCCTCCTGTTGACACTCGGCTGCACATGTATGCCCTCAGACTGAAGGTGACGTTTTTGGGGAAGGGATGTCAGATGTTGCTGAAACTTTGTGGACTTGTCGGTCTTCTGTTGTCGGAGAGATAGACTGTCACATGCAGAGGTTTGGCTGCCTCTAAGTGCCCTAGCGAATTGGTTTGTTGTTCTGCTGCTCACGCCCCCCAACCTCTTTGTTTTGCTGATAATTGCTCCAGGTGAGCAAACTGATGATTGACAGTCACTCTATGCTGTGGGATAAGCCTGCCGAGAAAGAGGAAGTTGACATGCAGAGGAAAGACTGGGTTTTATGGTCCCAACGAATCCCTTTGAGGTTTCCCAGCTATTTTCAGTTGCAAAATGTGGACATGCAAATAATCCTTCTGAGTGTGTTGGATTCCTGGATACTGATGTATTCGATGAATGCCGTTGATAAACCTGGATGGTCTATCCTAAAAGAGACTAGGGCAGATATTTCACTGTTGAACCCTCGTTAGTTGAAGACACCGTCTTCAACCCCAACTGCCGTGGCTGCATGCTGTGCTGCTGCTCAAAAGCTCCAATTCAATCAACAATAATAATAGATATCTTCTTTAGTCCAATAACCCTTCTTATATAGACGATCATATGCTTTTAGGGTTTGCATGTCACTTTTAGGGTTTTCGCTTCACTTTTGCATGCATGCAATTCTAATTTCATGTTGACTTTAACTATGAAGAAATAAGGCCTGCATGCTTCGCATGCTTTAGGATATGAACTCTGATGGCCTTCGTACTAAAATGATGACTTAATAATACTGAATTGATGTACCTTTCTGCTCCTAGTGCTATTAGTGTTCAGTTATTTCCTTTTCTTTAATACTCGCTCGAACCTATGGGAATAAGATAGGTTAACAGGTGTCTCAGGGTGGTTTAGTTGAAAGAGGACATTACATTGTGTTATGACTAATCAAGGAATTTGATGTGAAGACTGTTGCTAATGCCATGCTCGTACAAATTATAAACCTTGGTGCTAGGTTGGTTCCATGTCACTTATCCCCATCCATCTAGTTCATCCGCCTTTGATTTTGTCCCATGACTTAGACTGATTGAGACTTGTGAGATTGAAGATCTTTTTCCCCATTGTGACCCCTATGTATGATATACTCCATGTTGTTCTGTGTCTAGCTATGAAGTATGTTGCTTGGCTAGTGTGGCTGGGTTTACAGGGTAGTTCTCGTTAGTTCTCAAAGCAAGTGCTCCATCATAACAGTGTTGCTAAACACTAAAGCATCGGAACGCATAAAAGCCATATCTAAAGGATGCAAAAGTTAAATGTTTAAAAGTAGTCAGTGGCCAAGAGTTTGAGCACTCATTCCTTGTATAATGTTAAGGCTCATTCTGCCCGCCACAGGGGCGGCAGGGAGAGGCAAACCTGTCGGGGCTATGGACGCTCGCTGGCAACGGGGCTAGGCATTAGTCATTTACTGGATCCTAGAAGGCTTTCCAGGGCACCTTCTCTTGTAGGCTGGCTACTATCTTGTGAAATGTAAAGTGATTTGAAAAGGTTGATGGTCAAAGGATGAGCACTCACTCCTTGTATAGTGTTCGGCTCATGTGCCCCCACAGGGCATTAGGGTGAGACTAGCTTGCAAACGTTGGGTCTTTGTCAGTACTGGAGCCTAGAAGGCTTCCAAGACACCTGTCTTTGAAGGTTGACCTATGTTGCAACTAAAGTGTAAAGGAAAACTTGTTAGACTCTAAGGGAAACATATCCAAGTAGTTTTTCCATTTGTGAGACACCTCCATCCTCTATTGCTATCTGTCATACATATGTCACCTTGGTATAGTGTATTATGCAACATTTGGATAGATCACTCAGTTAAAGTCGGTTGAAAGTTATTTCCCTTTGCTTAAACCTTGTTCTTCCATCCTCACCCATCTGTAGCACATTGTTTACACTTTATAAGTATGGCATGAACAATTAGACTTCTAGAAATTTCCAAGATTTCTTAGAAGCACAGGTACATCTTATTATTATTATTATTATCTGTCACCATGATTATGAATAACTGATTTATGCTTGGTTTTGATATACATTATTGGAGCATTTCTTACCTTGAATGGTTGCAGGATCATATTGATACAATATCTCACCTTGATTTTGGGTACTTTGACTTGGTCAACCCAGTTGACCAAGTCAATCATGGTTCCTAAGGCAGTGACTCAAAAATACAACATGGTCTATATTTGTTCTAGACATGCCCAGGACCAATACTGCGGTTTCAGTTTTGAGAGTTTGGCATTGGTTCTCCAGAAAAGTGATTATTATCACTTTATTATTGGTCAAATGATCCAACTTTATTCCAGATGGCAGTATGATTGGTTCTCCTAGAGCAGAGCAGTGTTCCAGGGTGTATGAGTAGTCACTTATACCATTTTTCTATGTCTCCAAATCATCCAAAGCAGTCAGTTTTCGCCAGTTTGCTCCCTAGACAGAGTTATGGTGGATTTATCATTTTCCAGAGGTTGTACCAACAAAAAATAAACTAGAGAAATCATTGAAAAAATCGATTTGGTCTCCTAGGTCAAGGAAATGGCTTGGAATTTTGGCAGATCAAGATGATGTTTCTCAGCGTCCCGGACAGTCCTCTAGCAATTTCCAGTCAACAAACATCCGAATTATTTTATTTTGGCTTAGCCAGTGAGGAAAACCCCTAAGGGGCACCCCCTCAACTTGGTCATTCATGTATTTCACTGTTATATCTTGTATTATGAGGTTGTAAAGGGGCCTAGGGTGAATTAAGCCCCTAAGCGACTCCTCTCATGTATTATGATGTCATACTTTATGTTATATTGTGAGTTTGACTTGGGATAGCCGTCCTTGATCAAAGTGTGCCCCCATGTTGACTTGGTCACTTGATCCATGTATTGATCTTGATACTTTTGATCTCCATCGTCGAAGATTTTTAATCTCAACCATTGGATGACAATTGGTTAGAATGGGGGTACACTCTCTAGCTATTTAAGAGAGGTGACCCCCCATTGTAATTCATGAGCTTTGGCATCGGAATTTTAATAAAGAGATTTTTGTCTAGGATTATTTTTCTGTGTATCTTGTGGATGGTATGATGATCTGATGATTGGCATTGCTATACTGAGCTTTTTTCGGGATACATTTTGCATTTCTTCTTTAACCATCTCATTTGTAGGAAAGGGAGGCACGCTAGGAGAGAGAGAGGGTGTTTTTGTGGGGCAACTCACCTTTGTCCCGGCTCCTGGTGTTCGAATCAGGGAGCATCTTGTTCTTTATGATTTTTTACTCTCTTTCTTCTCCGTCTTCTGCAAATCTCGTTCGTTTGTCTGATCAGTTGATTTTTCTCTAATCTGGTAGGTTGAAGGAGGCGCTAGGGTGACTGGCTGTGGAAAAATAACAAGATCTTCCTCGAAAAAGTTCATTTCGACGGAAAAGTGGCATTCTTCATCATTTCTCAGTTCATCTGCAAGATCCAGGTATGTCTCATAGGTAAATTTCTCTTCCTTTATTTTCTATATATGCAATGCTCATCATTCTATTACATTAAAACCCTCATTTCGTAGATCCATAGGTTCTAGCTTGCAGCGAGCTATAAAATTTAAAACCCACTTCGGAATTAACATAAAAACCGCAAGTTTAAAGTTTTATCACAATCGGACTCCATTTGCCCATCCAAAGCACTGGCCTGCTACTTAGGGAAAAACGCCCCCCTTGGGGGAAGTGGGTATTTCACAAACCAAAAACTGGGTATTGTTGGTTTCAACTTTATTTGCCTAATTTTACATCCAACAATCAATCCAAGTGTCCAATTTTACTTAATTTCACCATTTTTCCCTAGATCCCAATTTTTCTGCATAAACCCTAGGGTAAATTTGGGGCTTTTCACCTGGATGCTCGAAATCTCTTGGTAATCCCTCTAAACTCTAATTAACCATCCTACTAAGAGATTCCACCAAGTTTCCCTCGGCTACTCATTCATTTTCCTTGTTTTAGGGTTTCTTGGTCATAGGGATGCCCACTGGGCTCTATGTTTTCACCGAGTCTGAAGTGTTGTTATCCTTGATTGGTGTGACATCCGAGTTCTTTCAGAGGTCTTGGATATTGTAGGTCACGACTTTGGTTGCCTTTCCTCTGCCGTCCTGAATAGGATCACCTCACGGGGAAACTACAAGATTCGTGATAACAGTGGCCAAAAATGGGTAAAAAGGGCATGAATGGGCAAATTGACCTCTTCTCTCCTTCATTCATGAATTATTTTCAAAAAAGAGAATTTGGAGAGCTTTTGTGGCTTTTGGTTCTTGGGATGGAAACCCTAAGACAAATTGGTTTCTATGGTGACCTTAGTTGATCAAGAAGGGAAGATCACTTAGATCTTCCGTTGTTTTTCACTATCGAAGAAGAGATTCAAGCTATTCTTGTAAAGCTATGATGATTTTCAGAGTTTTTGCATTTGGAGATTTAGTGAACGACACACTTTACTAGGAGGGCATTGGGGCATTTCTTCATCTTCAACAATAACGCTGCTATGTATAGCTGAAGATTGAGGGCGAATCCTCTTGTCTTGTTGAGTTTGTTGTCAAGGAAAGAGGGTGTTGTTCGTTGTTGACAGACCATGAGGGTTTTGCGGGAGGATGCACTCAACCATTGAGGGTATTTTCATCTTCACCTTAGTTCCTCATTGTTGCGGATATCTATTATTGGGTGGAAGCAAACAAGGGCGTCTCACTCATGTTTGAAGGCCCAAGAAGGAAGGAACATCCCCTAATAGAAATTGTGACTCTTTGGGGAGGAGGACGCACTGGGAGTTGAGACCATTTTGAAGAAACAGGACACCAAACTAAACCCACTTCTCTGCTGCTATGTTTCATGCTGATTCGCTACTGCAAAGGGTTGCAGTTGGACGCCACCTGAATGTTGAGAGTTGGTTGCACTATTCCAGGAGGAAAGTGACCATCAAGGGAGGCACTACTTTACACCGGAAGGGGGGTTGCGATTACACTCTTCTACAAGCATAAAATTGTCTTTGAAATATAATTTATGGGACTGTAATAGACTGTTGTAACTGCTGTTAGCAGTTTCTAGTCATTTCTATTTTTATTGTGTGTTGTCTCATGACATGTAATGCAATAGGAAACGATTTTTTTGGTCCATTTTCAAGTGTTGAATGCTAATCTATACATGATCTGAAGCAAACCTCGAGTTACAGTAATCAAACTCATCATAAAGAACAGTCAAAACAATTTTGGAATGTTCCAATGGTTTATGAGTGTTATTGCCATAGTGTTTGACAAAAGTCCCCAACCAAAATACATAAGCAGTTAACCCAAAAATCAGTGCAGATCTAGTTGGGAACTTTACATTGGTATCAAGGCTAGTGATTTTGCTAGCCTGTGAGTTGCACGCACTTTTATGAATCTGGAGAACGACATTCATATCACTTACAGGATAAGAAGGCCAAGAGGAGTTAAAAACGTACATCAACTAGAATTAGATGAATAGGATCAATTAGAACTCAAAGTGGAGGAAGAAATGGGGGATAGGAATGGCCCACTTGAGGGAAGTACTGTGAACAGTTTGAATGATCTGGCAAGGGGGCAACAACAGTTGGTTCGACTTATGACTTAGCTTATCACCAGTACTCGGGCCAACCAAAACAATAATGGTTATCGTGCAGAAGGAAGAAACACTAATGTTTCCGCATAGAACAACACCAAGATCACCAGAAAGCATCTCCTAGATCTCTTTTACCTTAGTTCTTGGATGAGCAAAAAACAAGAAATCAAGGCCAACCTAGATAAGGTGACAATTTTAATGATTATTTGAGGGAGTACTAGACTCTAGGTGTGGAGTTTCATGCAATGATGTCAGTACAAGGTCTTTGTACCATCAAGTACATGAATGGACCAAGACACTTCAACAGTGGTCAACATAATTTTGATCTTCAGTGGAAGGTTGGGAAGCTCTCTCTATCCCTCCTGTTGTCGTCGGATACACCCCTTGGGTCATGTGGCAGAAATCTTCAAGCCACTAGGTGTATCCTTGGGTACAAGTCAGAGTCAAGTGCTGTCACCTAAAACTTGACTCCTTCATCTAGGCTTACTCCTAGCGAAGCCAAGGGGGGTGGTCCCTATAAAAATAAATCTAAGTTCCTACTAAGGACTTTGAGCGGTTCAATGTGGTGGTAGCTGGTGGGCACACTATGGCATGCACACAAAAGGTTCCGCGGTTGACTGTGACGATGGGAAACTACAGTATGACATATGATTTCTTTGTGGTTGAGCTGGCACACACTAATGTAGTTTTGGGTGTTTAGTGGTGTAGTACTCTAGGAACAATCTTGTAGAACTATCAAACATTGGAGATGGGATTCAATGCACCTGACGGTAAGAGGGTAGTTTTGACGGGCATGCCAAATGCTGCGCCAAGGATTGTTTCACCCAAGCGGATGGAATCCTTATTCAGGGACGGGGATATAGCATATGCAGCGGAGCATTTGATTACGACTCAAAAATCCTAAAACAACAACTAGTCGTACCATGTAGACATTCAATCATTGTTGAGCATGTTACCAACTAAGTTACACTAAGTTGGATTTCTAAATGAGCCGCCAAAGATGAACAATCACTTGTTCAAATTTCAAGTTCAGAAGTCCTTGCAGGCCTTCCTAAGCCCTTTTTAATTTTTTTTTAACATGTTCATACCCCATGGAGAATTGTAATAAAATGAGTTAGCATGATGACTTTATGTAAAAGGTTTGGTTTCCTAGGACTTAGTCATTAATGCATTATTCCATGATGTTTTTTCCTTGTTAATTATTTATTGTTTTTAAGCGATAAATAATTTTCGAGTTTTTCACCCAAACCTCCAAAGCTGGAATAATTGCCTTAGAGATTAAGCCTTAGGAGGTTATTAAAACCTTTGTGTCGATGTATATTACCATGCCAATCATTATTTTGAGTCATTATGAACATGTCCTAAGTCCCCCATAGGTTTTTTTAATTTCCGGAATTTTTTTTTGTTTTTTTTCTTTCGGTTTTACAGGCTTATTTTTAATAAGTCAATTGTAAAAGTGTAAAAAGTCATGAAAAGTGTGGCTAGGAGGTTGTTTTTTCCATGGGGGTGCTCATTTTCTAACTCAGAGCACCCACTTAACCCCTAAACCCACTTTCCTAAGTTTTCGAGTAATTATTTAACTCCAAAATTCATAATTACTCGGAAAACCCAAAAAGACCCAAAAAAATGAAATATTTAAAAAATTTGGCAATTAATAAAATAAAAGAAAATTGCCAAAAGTGAAATTTATGACTTGGCAAACTAAAAGGGTAAGTACCCAGGCAAGTTGGGCAAGATGGATGTTTCCATTTCCTACTGAACAAAGCAGCTGATGTTTCCTCATGATGAGAGGGGCGCTTTTCTCCATGTGGGGTGCAAATCCCAAGAAATGGTGGAAGCTTGGGTGATGTGGCTTTCAAGGTTTTGGAAGTTGCCATTCCCCTTTCTCTCATCCAACCCATTCCAACCTTCATCCAACCCACAACCAACTCACTGGGGCTAGCGCATCCTTGAGGAGATTTGTCTCTCCTCTCTTGCTTCGATTTTCTATATAAGCAGGCATTCATGCCTCATTCTACACAAAAGATTTTGCAAGGAACTTATGCTCCTGTACTTTGTATTAGTTTATTGAATTTATGAATAAAGGCTTCGGAGGCAAGAATCATGTGACTCCCTTCATGTGTGTGGATGATTATTGCTCGGTTTGGGAAGTAATCTGTGTCTTTTCATAGTTTATCTTGTGGATTAATTATTGGCCTTCGGGGAGAGATATCTCTCAGTAGGGTAAGAGAAGTATATTTGTTTATCTATTATCTTATTGTTTAGTCGCATGAGATAATCTTAGAGATGCCTATTGTTTTTATTTTTTTTTGTTGGCAAAGTGGTGGAACCCCCCTGACTAGCAGGTTTGCCATTGACTAAGTTACCACGAACCAGGGGCATCTAAGCCGTCAAAATCACCCGGGGATCGCACCTAGCCTGGACTGCACCAACCCGTAACATGGTTGGATTTTTTGGTATTCACGGGATTAGAACCGACGACCTTTCCTCTTAAAGTCTTAACCATATCCCGCCACCAACTGTTCTACATCTCACGGATAATCTTAGAGATGCATGTTATTTTAGTTTAAATTCACGTTTTCTAAGTTTCTTATGTTATTAACACCGATTTAATTTATCTTCTTGTATAAGTGTGTTTAAAGGATTGCAGGTTGCTTAGCTTGAAGAGGAAGGTGTTCTTATTTGATTCTCCTCTCTTTTCAGGCATACCAAGAAGAGCACAATCCCTCCAAGTCCCACTTGGAAGACTCCATTGCCTAAGTTTAAAGGGCTTACGATTCCTCTTCTTCTCTCATTCAAATTTCTAAGTTTCCATTGGTTATCGGTTGCTTTAATAAATGTTAATTGATTTGGTAAAATTAACATAGATCATAAGCTAAAGTCTTATTTATATTTATTCATTAGTTCAGATCTGATTATAAGAGTTATATTTTTATAGATCTAGACTTAATCAAGTACTTGTTCAAAAATTGCAAAAAAATATTTTTCGAAGTAATAATTTTTTTAATGCTAAATTTTTATATCTTTATTTATTGATTCATCATTTTTAGCATAACATTGCTTGCTGTTTTGCAGCAGAAGTTAATTAAAGAGAGAGGCACCCTGGCCAAATTTCGAAGATCCAAGCCATTCGGAGATCCCTCTTCTTACAACTCTTTCTTTGGCCAATTTTCTAAGGGCCTAATATTGTAAAACTTGTGTTTCCTATTCTGCAAAGGAACACAAGTATTTCTGATTCTAAATCATTGTAAAAAGGAGAAGCAAGTGCGCAGCCAAGTGCCCACACCCCATCCCCCCAGGGAGGAGTCACACTTTTTTTTCTTCATTTTTTTAAATTTCTTTCAGGTTTCTTAAGTAAAATTAACCAATCCAGCTGTGTTCTTGGTAACAAGAGTATTGACATTATGATTTTAAAAAACTCATATTTAGTTCTAAAACACTTAAAATTTACAAGGCTTCAGTTCCCGTATGCTCTTGTGACCACTGCAGGCCTTTTGCTGGATCGATGGGACAATTAGAAAGGGATTTAAGTGACTAGTAATTAGTTGAACATTTCAATCAATTCCTACGAGTGAAAATCCGACACTTTTTTCGATCTTACCAAGTTGTGGGCAAATTTTGCAAGTGAAGCGGGAACCACTAGAAAGTGACCGTGGGGCACCGTTAGGCTACACCCTTGTTTGGTGTAGTGTTGAACACACACCCCCATGACTCCATCTAGCCCACACGTCACTGTGAGAGCCACTCCTTGGTAAATCCGGGCATATTCCTCGTACCCCTTGGGTATATCTGGAATACCATTTCCCTTTTAATAATTAGATCATTACCACATCTCTAATGATATTGACCAAGAATAAAACCATTCCTTAATCACTCATTTAATAATTTTAAAAGGAACCAACCGAGACAATTGCAATACTTATCGAGACCTCACTAGCAACCCACATTCATGCAAGCACTCCAATAGCACCGGTCTTTATTATATCAATTTGTTATTATGAGCTTTTAAGTTAATTCATGTGATTGGATGAATGATGTTTACATGTTAGTGATTTAATTATTTTTGCACAAGTTATCTCAGTTGTAACATTTTATATCATTTGTATCTCCTAGACTAGTTATTTTATTTTTATAGATTAAACACCTGAGTTTATTTTACTAGGGACCACCCCCCTTGGCTTCGCTAGGAGAGAGCCCAGACGGAGGAGTGAAGATCAAGTGACAGCACTCGACTCTTGCTTGCCCCCAAGGTCGCACCCAGTGGCTTGAAGATTTCTGCCACATGACCCGAGGTGTGAATTAGGCGACAACAGAGCAAACATGACCGAGTTTTTAGAGAGATCCCTCTAGGGAGACCTTGGGGTTTCGAGCACACCATTGAGTTAGAAGAAGGGGTCATGTCTGGGATCACTACTCCATACAGGCACACCAAGAAATGCAAAGATGAGATAGAGAAGGCAATAAAGGAATCGTTTGTGATGGGGCATATCAGACCTAGTTCCAGTTCATTCGCTTCTTCAGTTGTCTTGGTCACCATGAGGATGTGCATTGATTATTGGGCCCTAAATAAGAAAACAATAAAAAATAAGCATCCCATTCCCAAGATCGATGAACTATTGAATTAACTGCATGGAGCGGTGTACTTTTCAAATATTGATCTTCGATCGGGATATCACTAGATTAGGTTTAGGGAGTAGGACGTTCACAAGACTGCTTTCAGGTGTCATTATGGCCACGATCAATTTTTGGTCATGCCATTTGGGTTGACCAAGCACTTGCCACTTTCCAGTTTTTTGTGAATCACATCTTCAACAGACAATTGCAAAAGTATCTATTGGTGTTCTTTGACGACCTTCTTATATACAACATAACATGGGAGGATCACTTGACTTGGATAGGATATTGGGCATCATGGGGGAGTAGTCATTATATGCCAAGGCTTAAAAGTGTGAGTTCAACTTGACATAGATCCTACATTTGGGCCATGTGATCAGTGCGCAGGGTATACAGGTACATTAGGAGAAGAGCCAGGCCATATTGGATTAGCCACCGCTCAAAAACCTTATAGAAAGCGTGGATTTTATGGATTGTGCAGTTATTATAGGTGCGTTGTTAAGGGGTTTTCGCAGTTGGGTGCATTCTCGACTGATCTTACAAGGAAATGGAATTTAGGTGGACTGAAGAATCTTAGCGGGCATTTGACAAGCTCAAGTAGGTGATGAGCACTTGTTTAGTTTTGGCACTTTCGGATTTCACTCAGCTGTTTGTGCTTGATTGTGATGCTTTGGGTGAGGGTATAGGAGTTGTTTTGATGTAGAATAGACACCCGATAAAATTTGAGAGTGGAGCTAGAGAGAATCTACTCTGGCTACGACAAGGAGATGCTCGCCATTATGCACGATTGGCGAAATTCAGACAATATTTTGTAGGTGGCAGATCCGTGGTTGGGTGTACCACAACAACTTGTAGTATTTTATAGAGCAGAAGGACTTGAATGAGAGACAACAAAAATGGGTAAGCAAGATACGAGCTTATGATTTTGACATTGAGTATGTGAAGGAAAAGAAAACTGTTGTTGATGCCCTAGGATAGGATTGCTAGGCTTCCCTAGGATAAGATTGCTAGGCTATGACAATTAAGGACAAGGTGATTGAAGATATAGCTTAGCAAAACATTTTGGTCTTTTGTAGTTTAGTGAAATAAAAGGGTGATGGAAGGATCAAGAATACTAGTGCTGATCCAACAAGGGAAAATGGAGTCAAGGGGCTAGTCCAAGAGGATGAGTTCAAGAAAGGTTAGGGAAACTAAGGCTGCATACACATACGATAATAAAACCCTAACATGTTGAAAAATGAAAGGAGAAGTAAACTAGGAGGGCCCAAGAATGGTACCACATCAAAACATTATTAATCGGGGTGTGAATCATGCAATGAAACATTAAAGAGAAATAAATCTAGAAAGATGAATGGAATAAGTTAATATATTTATGCATAAAACATCAAAAAGGAATAATGGAAATACTTCTTAATACAACCCTTTCAATGAGGGGATATACCTTGGTCATAATCAAACAAGTTCTAGTAAGTTATACAATTCATTAGTAACATAGAGAAATAGGAACAATAAGCCACACTTTGAATGGAGAAGAAACCCTTACACTTCAAGTTGCACCAAGAGAGATATATCCATTAAGCTCTAAAAGAGAGAGAACTCTCAAATTCTAACCATGATAGACGAGGGAGAGAGCAAAGTGTTATACAGTTTTTAATTCATCTTCCTCTTCCAGTAAAATAATAATAAAACCCTAGATCTAGCCTAGGGTGGAGTAAATAAACACAAAATACTCCACTACTCCTGTTAGATTTTCTTAAGATCTGATTAGATTATCTAGGATCTTTATCTGAAAGAATATCAAGTACAACAAAATGCAAAAGATGTAAAAGATACATAAGACACAAAGATTTTCATCGGGGAAACCATAAAGGAGAAAACCCCGCAAACTTCTTCAAAATAGTAAGATGATCAAAAGCAGTAATAAGAAATGTTCAACAGCTATCTTTCTCTCCTCCTATGACTGTCTCTCTCTCTCAAACGCCTTAGAGAGTGTGTGAGATGTGTATAAATGAGGGAGAGCGCCTCCCTATTTATACCCTTTCAAGTCACTGACCAAATATAAGACTCGAGCCTACATGTCATCTCACATGGGGCCCACTTCTCCTAGAGAGACCACAATTACATATTACATGATGTTACACTAGGGACTATTGCCCCGACTTACAACGGAGGTTGTACCTCAAGATCTAGACACAATTTAGACATCCCGTAAAGGGGTAACACATATCCCCAATGGGGGTACAACAACATATAATGATAATATACATTAGAATATCTTCCGAAGTTACAAATACATCAACACTCCCTCCTAACTAGGAAGGTATTCTCTGTCTACATAGTCATCAACACATCTGGTTAGGTCTTCATCGCATCGTCATGATCAAGGAGTCATAGAGTCTTCATCATAGTTGCTGCCATCATCTTCTTATAATTTGATCATCATCCCATACTATCTGTTATCAAAAGTTTCTACAGTGCCAGCCCTTTTTCATGTTGGATGTAGGCCTAGCCCTCAGCCAGGTCTTCATCATCTCTGTGAACAAACCATCAAGTAGGTATATCTCAGGACTTATTATATGCCTCTTGCAAAACCTGCAGAATCTCCCAGGACTGATTATATGCCACTGCAAAACTTGAAGGAGCATCCCAGGACTGATTACATGCCTTGCAACACTTGTGTACCCTACTGTTACCTCATCATCTTCAGATCATCTCATCGTCACACGGAGCACAGCCTAGATACACATAACACAACACTTACATCAACGACCATGGGAGGCCCAGCCTGCCACCATGTCGGAAAGGCTCAACACTTACATCAATGACCATGGGAGGCCTAACCTACCACCATGTCGGAAAGGCTCTCAACACTTACATCAACGGCCATGGGAGGCCCAGCCTGCCACCATGTCAGAAAGGCTCAACACTTACATTAACGACCATGGGAGGCATAGCCTGCCACCATGTCAGAATGGCCCTCAGCACTTACATCAACGACCAAGGGAGGCCCAGCCTGCCACCATGTCGGAAAGGCTCATCACTTACATCAATGACCATGGGAGGCCCATCCTGCCACCATGTCGGAAAGGCTCTCAAGTGTATCTGCGTCTTCCAGACTCATCACTTCCCCTTGGAAGGAACCTCAATCTGAAGTACACCAAGCTTCTCTCTGAAGTATTCAAACTTCACTTTGGCCATTTTTAGCATAGAATCACATCAGGACTGATTATGTCCAAGGATAACCTGCGAGCTTCGCCAGGACTGATTACATCCGTGGACAACCTATAGGACTGATTACGTTTGAGCAACCTACGAGCTTCGCCAGGATTTTACACTCAGACAACCTGTCTCACCGGAACCGGATATGCTAGAACTCATCACTCCCTCTTTCGAGAGATCTCGATCTGGATCACATACTAGAGCTTCACTGCTCCTCTCTGCATCATACAAAAATGCAAGTCAGATCAATCAAATCAAATAGTAGCTTTCAAAAGAAACATAGTACCTCACAAATAGCCAAGCAAGTGGCAACATATTTTGCCTCAGCTGTACTCAGTGCCACACAGGACTGCTTCCTACTAAACCAAGAGATCACTCCTGATCCCATACTGAAGCAGCACTCCGAAGTGCTCTTCCTATCAATGGAACTGCTTGCCCAATCTGAATCCACATAACCTTCCAGGTTAATCTTCTGATTTGCATCATACTTGATCCCATAATCAACTGTACCCTTCAGGTACCTCAAAATATGCTTTGTAGCAATCAGGTGAACATGTCTCGGATTCGTCAGGAACTGGCTCAATGTGTTCACAGCAAAGCAAATATCTGGACTCGTATTCGTTAGTTACATCAAGGATCCAATCATCTGACGATACATCGTGTCATCAACCGACTCTGATGAAGCATCATTCAATAGCTTCAGGTTTGATGCCATAGGTGTGGCCATGGCCTTGCAGTCCATCATCCCGAACTTCTTCAGGATCTCCACTGCATACTTCCCTTGTCCCAAAGAGATTCCATCCGCACTCTGCCACACCTCCATGCCTAGAAAGTAGTGCATCATACCCAAGTCCTTCATCTCGAACTCGGCAGCAAACTTCCTGTTCGTGTCAGCAATCAAACCATCCTCACCTGTCACAAATAAGTCATCTACATACAGTAGAAGTATCACTAGGTTCCCTTCCTCAACCTTGTAGTAAAGGTTGGAATCCGCTTTACTCTTGGTAAAGCCCAAACTAGTCAAGAAACTGTCAATCTTGCCGTACCACGTCGAACCTGAGAATCTTCTGCAGTCACTCCCTCTGAAGCAGAGCATCATTCTCCCTCTGCCTTTCGTACTCTATGTATTGAAACATTTTGTAATGGAGTGACAAGTAGCTTCCTCTGCTACTAATATTCTATGTATCCATCTAGGGTCACTGGATACCAAGATCCTCTATCTTGAACTTTGTTGAAAAGTTCTTCTTGCACCCATCTGTGAGCTTGTCATCCTCTATAGGCTTTCATCTTCAATCTTGTAGCAAAGGTTAAGATCTTCATCACTCTAGGTGATCTTCAAGCTCCTTATGTAACTGTATGTTCTATCCCATGGGTGCCTTCTGAGCTCGTACAAGGCCTTCTTTAATTTGCACACATGAGTCTACATATCATGTGTCTCAACTCCCAACGACTGCTCTACGTATACTTCCTCCTTCACTACATCATTCAAGAATGTTATCTTGATGTCATTTGATGTATCTCCCATCTCATACCTGTACGTATGGATATAATGGAAGTGTACCACGTCACTGGTGCAAATGTCTCTTCGTAGTCTGTGCCTTCTTTCTTGTGAGAAGCCTCGTGCTACGAATCTTGCCTTGTATCCCATGATGCTGCTATCTACTGCATGCTGGGTCTTGTAGATCCATATGGAAGACACTACAGACTTCGCTTCAGGTCTCGACACCGCATCCTAGACATCATTCTTCTTGAACTGGTACTCTTTGATCATAGTCTCCTTCCCTTTCTTCTTGGCTACTTCTTCATAGCTGGAAGGTTCTGCATCAATGATGTCGCTCAACAGTGTCACATAACTAGAGTGTGTCTGAGGTCTCTTGCTTTCTTCGGTAGTCTCGTCATACTATTCTTTATCTTGTATTTTTTCTCTTGCTCAAGGTGGTCTTCATCTCTCGAGGTGGATCTACCGTTCTCTTTATATTCTTCTGAAGCTCTTTCTTTTGTCATGGTGTTTTTGACCCGAGAAGCTTCAGGTTCCTCTTTTGAATTGTTGTTACTTGTTCTTTGGAATGATCTACAAGTCAAGTTCAGTTGCATGATTAGAAACATATCATAATTTCCAAAACATATTAATAGTGACAAATATATGTCACATAGCCATGCGACTATTTTAGCCAATGCTACAACATTCATACATATCATGTATACATACAGTAACTTGTAGATGCATTCTACCCCATTGTTATTAAGAGTGTGTACTAATCTTAATATGTCAGCAAAGAGGTTTCAATCTAGATAAGTAGTAATGGAATGTTGTACACCATCATTGACTGAATGCAAAATACTTAAACATCAACTGAATATAAACAAATGTATAACCACTGTATAACTAAACAATATCATGAAATGACAATTGAATACTTATCTTTATTTGTTTCGTGGGTAGACTCCTTGAGCCTTCAACTTCATCATCTTCTTCATTCATAATAACATCATTTCTTATCCAAATGCTAAGATGGATAAGAGGTTCTTCAAGAATTGAGTCCTTCATATCCATCATCGCTTGAGGGATCTTCTTTGAATCATGAGAGCTTGATCTTCAGTTGCTTCCATCTTCTCTTCTCTTATTATGAGTCTATCTTCTTCTTGTGTGCACTCTTCCCAGAGTCTGCTGAAGGTAATCACTTCCTTCTGGCACACATTCCTCGAATGAATGAATCCCATGATATTGGGAGGCCATTCAAGGTGGTTATAACAATCTCTTGTTCTTCTTCGATTGCTTCGTCATAGCATTGAACACTTCCTTTTGGTGTCTTCAAGGATGACACAGGAGGGATGAGATGATCTTTAATAGAATCTGGAATGATTCTCTTGGCTCTAGCCTTAGCCTCATCTCCCTCTGGCTCTTAGAACTTCCTTACTGAAATACTAATCCAAGTCAATTTCTTCAAGGATCATGGAGGTCCTATACTTCCATACTCGAAAGTTGTCAGCTTCACCAAGCTTCTCATCAAGCTAGGTGTGATTAGTCATTTTGAAATGAGAACCTCAAATGTAAATAACAAAAATTTAGATCTTACCGATTAGAGGTGTTCGTCCTGGTTTCAGAGCTGGCTGATCTAGGGTTTGTCAGAGAAACCCTATTTTTCAAAACTTGGAATTTCAAACTTCTAATTGATAGAAAGATGGGCCTCTTCAAGGTGAGCTGTCCAATGTACTCATTTTCTGAAAACAGTGGAGGGAAGTTCCCGGAATAGGAAGCCCTAGTTTTCCAATTTCTTCTGCAGAAATGACTGATATTGATTCTGTTGTATCTCCGAAGGTTCGGCTCCTTACATTCGGAAACTTTTCATTGAGATAGCTTGATATGTCCTCTTTCCAACCCCAAAAGTTAGAGCTGAAGTGGATTCTCTAAGCGGGACTTATGATGATTTTCCCAAGGTGACTGTTTAGCATAGCGAACTTGTACGAACTGCCACCTATTATTGTTTCACATTATGGGTTTGAAAATCGTACCACAGAAACTACAGTCCGTGCCCTACTTGCAACATGTTGCGAAATTTCGTTTGGACCTTCCTAGCACGAGATATAGCAAATCTCCCTAGGTCACCTGTTTATGACTGTATTCTGCAGGAGGTCGAAACCCTGATTTGAAGGAACCATATCTCCTTTTAGTATAGCGAATCTGAGGCTGAAACTTTTACACAGTGTACATCACGAATTTCTTTTCAGCATGTAAAAGTTTCGGCTTCTGATCCTCTAATCTCACGTTATAAAGAAAGTGCTAGGATTACTAAATTCAGTCTTTTAGGGTTTTTAGGCATGAAACCCTAATTTCCATTAGCTGCCATTGCAGCTGTATTTCGGCTGTACAGTGAAACTTCTTTGATTCAGAAAATGATACTGCCAATAGATGCGCCCTAGTGAGGCGAGTTAGCCTAGCCCTCCTTGCTTGATGATCTATGGAGAGAACACCTTCAACTAGGAAGCCTTAGTTCCCGTAGCTGCACAATGCCTTCTTTCTTAAGATCTGATTAGATTATCTAGGATATTTATCTGAAAGAATAACAAGTACAACAAAATGCATAAGATGTAAAAGATACAGAAGACACAAAGATTTTCATCGAGGAAACCATAAAGGAGAAAACCCTGCAAACTTCTTCAGAATAGTAAGATGATTAAAAGCAATAATAAGAAATGTTCAACAACTATCTTTCTCTCCTCCTATGACTGTCTCTCTCTCTCAAACGCCTTAGAGAGTGTGTGAGATGTGTATAAATGAGGGAGAGCGCCTTCCTATTTATACCCGTTCAAGTCACTGACCAAATACAAGACTCGAGTCTACATGTCATCTCACATGGGGCCCACTTCTCCTAGAGAGACCACAATTACATATTACATGATGTTACACTGGGGACTATTGCCCCGACTTACAACGGAGNTTAAAGGGGTAACACACATCCCCAATGGGGGTACAACAACATACAATGATAATATACATCAGAATATCTTCCGAAGTTACAAATACATCAACAACTCCAACAAACTCTTTACAACATTTATGAAAAATGGTGATCAAAGCCACATGTTAACAACATCCAACCAAGAAAATACCCAAGGAGGACACCTCCATCAAATGAGGAACAAATAGGAAAAATATGACTAAAGATCTCACCTCCAAAGGCTTTCCCAAACCTAGCATTCCAAGGAAACGGTCTAACAAGCATGCCAAATGGTGGACAATCCATAGATCTAGGGTTTGACCCCCCTAGATCTCCCCAAAAAGCTAAAGATCCTCCATAAAGTGTTCAACAAGTCCTCCAAAAGTGGAACACTATCCCATGAAATGATGTGCAAAGTGTGTCCAAGGTGGATGCTCCAAGGAAAAATTCCTTTAAATGTAGAGTTTTATCTTTAAAGGCATGAATAAGTGCACAAGTAACGCCAAATTGTGGGATGCTCCTCCAAATATGGCAAGAAATTACATGTGGATCACCTTCGTAGGTGCACGCCCTCCTCAAAATGCATGGCAAACACCCCCAAAGTGGATGGCCTCATCAATGAACTCCAAAAGGGTTGAACATGTTAGAGTTTGAACTTTAATTCAAATATGTGAGATCTTTAATCTAATGAAATAGGATCATTGAAAGATAGACAAACACCACATAAAAGAAAGACACAGATTTTATCATGGGAAACCACAAGAGAGAAAACCATACAACTTCTTCTGTATAGATTCGTCACCGAGTACAATGTCAGTCAAAGATAGAAAACCATAAGATAAGATGACTTCTACAACTTCTTCTTTTTCTACCCCAACGAATTTGTCTTTCTCTCTATGTTCTCCCACACCTCCAAGCTCTATGACATTCCAGGACAGGCTGATATTCATGTGGCCTCCCCCCCCTCCTCCTGTAGCCTTTTCACTAACAATGATGTCACAGAAGCCATCCGAGCGATGGGCAACAACAAATCAGTAGATGAGGAAGGGTACTAAGCAGAGTTCTTCAAACAGGGTCTCCCGGTTCTGGTTAGGTACTTGGCTGATCTCTTTAATCACGTAGTGCGGGAAGGATTTCCATCGGTCTGGTCTCATCATATCATCCATCCGATTCACAAGTCTGGAGCCACTTCTGATCCTAACAACTACAGAACGATCATGGTAGGCCACACGTTCTCCAAACTCTATGCTAGAGTTCTTCATATGAAGCTTTCCAGGGACTTTGAAAAGTGAAATCTTAGAGCTCGGGGTCAGGCAAGATTCAGACCAACACATCAGACTATCGATCACATCTTTACTCTTTGAGCAGTGATTGAGGAGGCACATCACCGCTCCTCGAAAGTCTATTGCTGCTTTGTAGACTTCCGGAAAGCATTCGACTCAGTTCCAGGAGAGGACTTACTATAGCAACTCAGAAACATTGGCGTCTCGCCGATCCTTTTGACAACCATTATGCGTCTATACGAGTCTGTTTGGGGCCACCTTCGCACAGCACAAGGGCTATCTGAGTTCATCCGCAACACCATTGGGGTGAAGCAAGGTTGCCCGCTTTCCCCCACTCTGTTTGGAATCTACATTGACGAGTTGGAGGCATTCCTCCAAGAGCGCACACAGGAAACAAATGGATGCCTCCTCCACCAGGTCCTGATCTCTATCCTGCTTTTTGCTGATGACATTGTACTCCTTTCTTCCTCCCCGGAAGGTCTGCAAAGACAACTAGATGCTCTAGCCCTGATCTGTGAACTCCAGAAGCTAACGGTGAATATGGGCTAAACAAAGGTTATGATCTTCAATGGAACAAGGAAAACCTCAAACCTTTGTTTCCTATTCAAAGGAGAGGAAGTTGAGATCACCAATACCTATACGTATTTAGGAGTGCAGTTTTCGGGGCCCTGCTTCAGTCTTCGGCCAGCCCTCCAGCCTCGAATCAACAAGGGGTACAGGTCTCTAGCCCTCCTCGAGAGACAGTGCTTCCATCACCACTTCCAGGATATCTCATCCAAAATGGACCTACTAAATACTTTGATCCGCCCCACTGTTTTATATGGATCAGAAGTCTGGGGGCCCTCCTTACTAGAGTCAGATTGGGCATCGGCTGAAAGAGTCCAGATCCTCCTTCTTCGGCGTATTATTAGGTGCAAGCAGATAGTGCCACAACACATCATCCTCCCCGAATTTGGAGCCCAGCCCTTCCGCCTCGAGACAGTTTTCAGATTGGTCTCCTTCATACATCGGATCCGAGGTTCAGCCGACTCTTCAAAAGGCCGGGATAGGTACCCGTATTTAGCTTATTGCTCTGCTCAGACTATTGCTAGTGCTACCCACTGAGGTAGGACCAAGTGTTGGTTAACAGGAGTCTCGGGCCTCCTAGCTTCAGTGGGGATCCGGTTAGATCGTCTTCCCCCGTTCTAGTACTCACTAGATGCCTTGGGTCACCTTTTACCTATCCGACAAGAGTTGAATAAGATCATCAGAGAAGATATTTACAAGCAGTTCGTTCAGGTCACCTGGATCAACCTTCCGGGAGGGTTGCACCTCAAGATGGCCTTTTATGCTGAGCATTTCTTGGAGATCAGAGACGGGCTCATTGTTCGGCCCAAGTATATGCTTTGTCACTGGATGCATGCTCTTCGGATCCCTCTCGGACAGTTCAGAGTTGGATCACATAGACCTCGGGTAGAGTCAGATCACGAGATCGATAGAGCAGATACGATCTGTTAACTGTACCACCTATGGGAAGTGGAAAACGAGTCACATTTTATCTTCAGGTGTCCTGTCTACTATGAGATCAGAGGACGCTTCTACTGCTTGTTCAGAGGGCCCCAAACTCTAGCCGCTTTCTTCAGATACACCGATCATAGACGTCTAGCGCTTAATATTCAGGAGGCTCTCAGGTTTCGAGCCTAGATCCTCCAGTCGCCCACTAGACCAGACACCACACAGCGGATCACCACGTTCTTTGACATACTACCGGCATCCAGGGGCACAAAGAGATCCACTAGTTCTGATATCGACCCTACCCCCAGATCAGTAAAGGTTGGGGGCTCTCGACCCATGAGATCTCAGCGGCAACCCTGCACCAGACCTCCCTCCAGAAGATGCCCAAGACCATCCAGATTCCACCAACAACATTCCAGAGAGTGACCCGCGCCTACCGCCCCCGATTCAGGACAACAAACACTCTTATAGTTCACTCAGTTTTCTTCGTTCAGCCTTGGATGTTAGGAGTACCAGACCTTCCTCGGCCTCCTCGGCTCCTGGATCTGGTCCACTTGAGCCCCTTCGCCCCTGTGCAGGACTACATGGCTGAAACCAAATCAGGAATTCTCCCATGGTTTGGCCTAGCTCGATTGGATTATCTTTACTTCCGTTTACTTCATTATTTATATTATATATTGTACTCTCTTTAAGGGAGATTGTTTGATCCTCCCACATGCATACTCTATCATTGTAACCGATAGTCCCGTTGACCTACTTTGTCGTCATTAGTGGACATTAATAAAGTTATCTATCTATCTTATCTCTCTTGGAGCGAACTTGCTTGTGTTTGCTGTCTGTCCAAATGAGGGAGAGCGCCACCCTGTTTATATTCTTTAGTTGGGTGACCTCTGGTTGCAACAGGGCCGACTTCTCTACTTGACTAAGCCGACTTCTCCTAGGGAAACTCAAAAATACATTTTACAATTCTTCTTTTGGAAACTATTTCCCTGACTTATAATGGAGGTTTTGCCTCGACTCTTACATGACCAATTACATTAATGACATCTCCGATCAGAGGAAAAACGTCTCTGAAAGGAGGAACAACAAAAGTACAATATAATAACAATAATACAAAGAATATCTTCTGAAATTACATTTTCAACAACACTCCCTCTTAACAAGGAAGGTATTCTTTCGACCCTGTCATCACCACAACTGGACACAATCTCTAGACATCATCATCATTGCTGGACTTCATCATCACTGCTACAAGAACTCTTTGTCTTGTCGACCATTGACTAGTGACATCTCTCGAATCTATACGTCCTTAGAAGTTCTACAGAGCCAACCCTTTTTCATGCTGGATGTAGGCCTAGATCCCATCTAAGACTTCATCATCTCTACGATCAAGCCATCAAGTAGGTTCAGCCCAAGTCCTCATTTTACATTGCCGAAGCACTAACCTGCGTCTCCTATTGTCATCCTGTCCTATCCATATCATCTCATCATCTCATGGAGAGTAGCCTGTATGCCTACATTACCTCCCTGCGGCCAACCTGTGTCTTCCACCCCATGGAAATTAACCCAGGAGCATACATGTCTTCCGTCATGTGGAAAGCAGCCTAGGTGCATATATCATGTCCACCAGACAACTTGCGTCTTCCACCCTGTGGATACAGCCAAGACATCTATGTCTTCTACCTAGTGGATACAACCCAGATGTATTATGTCCCTCTCCCAGTAAACCTGCGTCTTCCACCTAGTGGATACAGCCCAGGAACATCTGCGTCTTCCACACAATGGATACAACACAGATGTATTACGAGTCTCTTTTGGTCAACCTGCGTCTTGAGACATGTGGATACATCCCAGGAACATCCCGGATGCATTACGACCTTTCGGATCGCATGCGTCTTCCTCCATGTAGATATAGCCCAGGGGCATCCCAGATGCTCTATGTGACCCGTGGACCACCAACGTCTTTAGACACGTGGATACAACCCAGGAGCATCCTAGATGCATTAAATCCTTTCGGACCACTTGCGTCTTCCTCCATGTAGATACAACCTTGGTGCACCTGCGTCTTCCAGACATGTCACATCACTCTCTTTTTCGAGGAACATCGATCTGGATAACTCCATGCTTCTCCTTGAAGTGCTCGAACTTCACTCTTTCCAACGGATTTGTCAACACATTGGTTGTTTGTCGCCACATACTGGAGCGCTTCATTGCTCCTCTCTGCACCATATCCTGGATATAGTGGTATCAGATCTCGATGTGCTTCGACTTGTTGTGAAACTGGGTTCTCGGACAACTTCACACAACTCTGGTTGTCATAGTACACACAAGTCATCTCTAACTCAACATCGAACAATCTCGCAAGTAGCTTCCAAAGCCACACTGCCTCACAACTTGCTGAACAAGCTGCAATATATTCTGCCTTTCCTGTACTCACTGCTACGCTCGTTTGCTTCTTACTGAACCAGGATATCATGCCAGACCCCAAGCTGAAGCAACACCTTGAAGTGCCCTTTCTATCTTATAGCACTACCAGCCCAATCATAGTCAACATATCCCTGCAGGAAGATCCTTTGATCTCTCGCATATCTGAGGTCATACTCGATCGTACCCTTTAGGTACCTCGACATGTGCTTTGCCGCAACTATGTGAACCTATCTCGACTCCACCATGTACTGATTCAAAGTCTTCATCGCAAAGCAAATATACGATGTCATTTTCGTCAAGTACATCAACGAACCAATTATCTTCCTGTAGACAGTGGCATCAAGTGTCTCTGAAGTAGGATCGCATAACAACTTCAAGTTTGATGCCATCGGTGTAGCCTTGCAATCCAACATCTTGTACGCATATTTTCCTTGGCTAAGGGAGATTTCCTCTAGATCTTGCAACACCTCTAATCCCAAGAATCATGTCAAGATTCTCGAACTCTGTGATTTATTGTAGTCACTCTCTTTAAAGCAGAGCACCATCCTCCCTTTGCATCTTATACTCTCTGCATCAAGACATTTTGCACTGGAGTGACAGGTAGCTTCTTCTGTTGTTGATCTTCTGTGTATCCATCTATGTCATTTCTCAAGGTCACTCGATACTAAGATCCTCCATCTCGAACTTTGTTGAAAGTTCCTCTTGCACTCATCTATAGGCTTTCATCTTGCACTCCTCTATAGGCTTTCATCTTCAACCTTGTAACAAAGGTTGATATCTCCATCACTCTAGGTGATCCTCCCTTTTGGTGTCGGGACCACCTCCCAAACATCATTCTTCATGATCGATTGATATTATTAGATCCATTCCTTCTTTTCTGTTGCTTCCTCATAGTTGGAAGGTTTTTCATCAATGATGTCACAAAGTAGCACCACATAGCTGGAGTATGGTCTCAGTCTCTTTCTTTGTCTAGAAGTCCCATCTAAAGCACCATACCTCTCTGCATCTTGGATTGCTTCTCGTGCCCATGTTGGTCTTCTCTTGTAGGTGTTTGCCTCTCAGGGTGGATCTACAGGTCTTAGTGGCTCAGTCATATTATGGTCATCATGTTCTTCTGAAGTCCCCTCTTCTACAACTATGCCTCTGACTCTTGGAGCTTCAGGTTCTTCTTCATGTGTCTTGATTGAGTAAATCTGCTTTGAGTGTTATGGTTGAACCGTTGTCACTTGTTCTTCTTAACAAGCCTCATCATTCTTCTCTTGTAGGTGATTGCATACAATTCTTCCTACAAGTCAAATTTAGTTGCATGATTAGAAACATTTCATAGTTTACAAAACATGTTAATAATGACAAATTCTTATTAAGACATGCCACATAGTCATGCAACTATCTTAACCAATGCTTCAACACAACATTCATCTCGTATACATACGGTAACTTTCTAGATGCCATCCATCTTTACCAGAACATAACTAAGAGTGTTCACTACTCCCAATATGTCAACAAAGAGGTTTCATTCTAGATAAGTAGCAATGGAATGCTGTACATCACCATAGGCCACTTACCCATCACATGCATGCGAGTAGAATATTGTTCATGAATGCAAACACTCTAATATGCATAATATATTTCCTAGATCATCTGATTATAAATATGTACACAACTAAACAATATCATTTAAGCAACTAGATATACAGGAAATGACAATTCAAATGCTTGTCTTTGTTTGTTTGGTAGACTCCCTCTTGATCTTTGTCTCCTTGTAGGAATTACTGGAGTCCGTGGTAGTGTGCTCTACTCCATTGTCTGATTCCGAGGACCTGTGTTTGTATTGCTCATGATCAACAATGCTGAGCAAGTCTTCTACACCATAGATCTGAGCGTCCCTTCTTCTTCATCAATCACAACTGCAACTCTTCTTATCCAATGCTGAGAAGGATCAAAGTACATATTCCTCATCACTTGAGGAATCTTCTCTTGTTCTCTTGTTTGCGAGTTCATCGTCTTCAACAGTATGTGCATGATGTCTCTTCATCTTGTTTGCCTTGGTGGATCCTTTGTTTCTGGGGCATTCTCTTGTTAAGTGACCTTTTTCATCACATGTGAAGCAACTAAAGCTGAAATGGTCCCTTTGAGGTTTATGATTCTTTTGGAATCTTTTGGGCCTTTTGTGAGTGTGATCCTCCCTCTTGCTTCGATCCTTCTTTGTGTGAGCTGTTAGGGCTTGATCATCATTAACTCCCATCTTCTCTTCTTTTGACACTAGTTGCGCTTCTTCTTGGGTGCACTCCTCCCACAATATGTTGAACATGATAAATTTATTTCTGGCACATATTCCACGATTGAACGAGTCCCATGATTTCGGAAGGCTATTCAATGTGGTCATTGACTCATTACTATCTCTCCTTCTTCAACATTCTCTTTAATGGATTCAAGTTGCTCCTTGATTTGAGAGACCCTTGTGAAATAAGACTGGATGGTTTCTGTGTTGAATCTTCACTTCCTTGAGTTGATTTCTCAAGGTCATTTTTCGGTTGATGTTCTTCCGTTCAAATAGTTTGATCAACGCATCGAACATCTGCTTGGGAGTCTTCAATAATGATACATGAGGAATGAGATGATCTTTGATGGAGTCCGCAATAATCCTCTTGGCTCTAATTATGTTCTTTTTGTGAGTATCCTTGGCCTCTTCTCCCTCTAGTTCTGGAACGTCCTCAATGACATGCTTGTCCAAGTCATATTCTTCTAGAATAATAGAGATTCTATACTTGCATGCTCGGAAGTTGTTAGCTCCTTCAAGCTTGTCCTCAAGCTAGGTATGATTCAACATCTTGATATGAGAACCTCAAATGGAAATAGTAAAGAAATAGATCTTACCAATTTGAGGTGCCCAACCTTCTTCTTGAATTGACTGACCTAGGGTTTGGTAGAGAAACCCTAATTTTTCAAACTTGAAATCTTGAAATTTTGCCTGGATAGAAAGATGTGCCTCCTTGAGGCGAGTTGTCCAGTGGTGTCCTTTTCCAAATCTCGTGGAGGCAAGCTCCAAAAATATGATGTTAGATATTTAATCTAATGCAATAGGGTCACTGAAAGATAGACAAGCACAACATAAAAGAAAGACACATTGATTTTATCTTGGGAAACCACAAGGGAGAAAACCCAACAACTTCTTCTGTATAGATTTGTCACTTAGAATGTCAGACAAAGATAGAAAACCCAAAGATAAGATGAATTCTGCAACTTCTTCTTCTACCCCAACGAACTTGTCTTTCTCTCTCTTAGAGCGAACTTGCTTGTGTTTGCTGTGTGTGTCCAAATGAGGTAGAGCGCCTCCCTATTTATATTCTTCAGTTGGGTGACCTCTTGCTTCAATAGGGCCTAACTTTTCTACTTGACAAGGCTGACTTCTCCTAGGGAGACTCAAAAATACATTTTACAATTCTTCTTTTGAGGACTATTGCCTCGACTTACAAAGGAGGTTTTACCTAGACTCTTACATGACCAATTACATTAATGACATATATGATCAGAGGGAAAACATCTACGAAAGGGGGACTAACAAAAGTACAATATAATAATAATAATACAAAGGATATCTTCCGAAGTTACATTTTCAACAACAAAACACTCCCTCAAAATGTGGCAAGACTTTCAAGGTGTGATGTTTCAAGGAAAATAGGCACCAAGAGCGAATACTATCTCCAAATAGTCATCAAACATGAACATGAATCTCAAAAATTAGAATGCTCTTACAATATAGCATAGGAAGATGTGCAATAAGGCTCTCCAACCAAAAGTGTTCACCCAAAAGGCATGAGTATGTGTGCATGTCACCCTACAGAGTGAACCTTCCAATAGAAGATAGCCCTAAAATGGAACACTTCAACAAATACGGCATGGAAAATTATGTAGCCAACCTTCAAGAGTGGACTCTCCCTCAATAGATGCATAAATAAGTGTGAAAATGGCCTTGGGTGATTCCATGAAGATGGGTAACTCTTTTTGGCCAAATATGGCGATGAAAAATGGAAAATTTACCCATGTATTAAATTGAAGCCCTCGAAACTCATATTTGCTATATGAATTTCGACATGTGGTTAAAAAATTAAATGTAGAGAATGATGTTGGCTTTCCAATGATATTTAAAAAAAAATATACTAATGTCATTTTATGTGTCAAATTTTCATTTAATGAAACGTGCGTTCTTAAAAATTTGAAGAGCATTCACCAAGTGGCTTGTGTGTGTTCAAAATAATTTAATGTTAAATTTTTTTTTGTTGGCAAAGTGGTGGAACCCCCTGACTAGTAGGTTTGCCATTGGCTAAGTTACCATGAACCAGGGGCATCTAAGCCGTCAAAATCACCCAGGGATCGCACCCGGCTTGGACCGCACCAACCCTTAACATGGTTGGATTTTTTGGTATCCGCGGGATTAGAACCGACGACCTTTCCGCTTAGGGGGCGTCTTAACCATACCCCGCCACCAACTGTTCTACATCTCACGGATAATTTAATGTTAAATTAAAAATTAAAAACAAATGAAATATGTGAACATGATCTAGATAGACAGAATGCACTAGTGCATACACATTTTTCTTTTAATTTTTCTCGAAAAAATATAATTATTCTTATTTTTCGAAACTGACCAATGAATATTTCAGTCGCATTTTGCACACGTGCGTGTGCGCGCCAAATCTTTTGATTGTTTACATAATTTTTTTTTTACAAGAACGATTATGAGACTTTTAGTATTATCTTCTGGCTAAACGGCTGCTAGCGGCCTTACAACAACATTTTCTGGTCCAACTACTACAATAAGCTAGAAACACAGGGCATAGTCGCTCCCTTTGCAAAATTCCTGGTTTTAACTAAACATAGACAGAGATTTCCATAATGCCGCAAACAAAATATAAACTGATACAAGAGGAAAGATTCAGCTGCCTTTGACTATGGGCCTGTCTCAGCAGTCTATCTTCATCTACTTGCCTTGTTCCTTGAGCAAGTCCTGAACATTCTTTTCTAGATCTGCCGTACGATTCTTTAACCCTCCAGTGATATTGGCAATATCCTTCATGTTAGTCATATTATCATCAAACATTTCTTCACGGATTTCCTTGAGTTCCTGGGTCATGGCCTCCCAGCGAGTCGTTTCAGTCTTTTGCATTCTGGTCTGCTTTACCTCCAACCGATTCAGAGCCTCCTTTATCTTGTCCAGATCATGCTGGATCAGTGCCAATCTAGTCTCGATTTGAAGGGAGGACGGGCTTGCCTCCATTTTGCACACCACGATCTTCTTTCAGGCTTAAGCCTTGAACAATGGGATTCTCTGAGAGCTTTGCGGGCGCTTCCTTCTCGACCAATAGAGGATCTGTGGGCACAATGCAGACTTGACCATCCTAATAAAGGATCGGGCTGCCTTCTCCTCCTGCTACAGTTAAGATACTCGCCGATTTCTTCATCATGCTTGCGCTGAATTCTTTTCTCCCTGGTGGACTGCGATTGGTGCCAATTTGCAGCTTCGGTACTGAGGAACAGAGCGATGTGACTACCTGTAGGATTTGTCCTCTTGCTAGCTGGATTTTCAGTCCGATTTTTGGCTTTTCCATGAGGTCGACCAATCTCCAAAGTCTCGAATCTGCACGGGATCATTATGGCGTCCTTCCTTTCAATATTTGTTGGATACAAGGGGATTCTTTCAATCCAATCATTCATCACGCTAAGGAATTGGGTCATGGTTCTCAATACCGTTGATGAGGAGAACTCCCTTGTTAAGGGAGGTGCCTATATTTGCTTCATGATCCGCCGCTTGATTGAGGATTCTAAGGACGTGATAAAACTTAATTTCTTCAAAATCTTTGAGGTGGTTTAAGACCTTCCGGTAGTAGTGGGCCAGAACCATATTTTTAGGGGCCTTTTTCAGGTTTATTGCTTGGATAATGATGCTGGAATCACCAATGACAACCAAATTCTTGATAGAGAGCCTTCTAGCCTGAGACAGTCCTTGCCAGAGGGCTAAGATTTTTGCTATGTTGTTGGTATTCTGGCCCAGCCCCTAGGAAAAATTGAGGACAGTTTTCCCTGAGCTGTCAAGTAAGACACCTCCACTTCCCGAATACCCGGGATTCCCTTTCGAGGCCCCATCCACATGCAGGACATGCTTCTCCAACGAGGATCTCCACTTTATGAACTCTTGTTCTTCCAGCCTTATTTCCCAGGGAGAATAATGCTTGAGAGTTTTCTTGATTCTGGTAAGGAGGTAAGAGTCAAAGTTATGAAACCAGCTGTATTCATCTTTGTCTGCAATTACCTCATTGTTGATATTGGAGTTTGAGGCTACCAGATCTCCCAGAAGCGCTTTCACCTTAAGAGCTACTTGGTACGGGGTCCTTGCAGTGTCCCTAAAGATCCTGTTGTTTCGTTCCAGCCACAGCTTCCAGCAAAGGATTTTTGGAACCCACATCCAGCACTGTTTCAAGAGCTTCAGCTTGGAGAAGGAGAAAGGGGCTATCTTAGGCCAATAGGTAAACAACAATGAAAGAGGAGGGAGGGCAAGTTCAGTGGACCAAGGATGACATTCCAGAGCTCCAAAGCAAAGGTGCACTTAAGAAAAAGATGGTCAGAGGATTCCTCATGGCCGGCACATAGCGGGCATCTTGAAGGCCCTTCCCATCCTCTTTTTTTTAAATTGTCCCAGGAGAGGATGCTATCATGCAGAAGAGACCAGCAGAAAATATCAATTTTGGGGAGGGAGGGATGGTTCCAGAGGTTTCTCCAGACAGTGGGGTCGGGGGCTGCCCAAGGGATAGCCAGCAAGGATGAATAACCAGCAGCTGCTGAATAGTGACCAATCGAAGAGCCCCAACCTAGATGATCCTTCTTTTTGGTCGAGAGGGGGGTGGAACCTTGAAGAGCGTCCAAAAGGGACCGCGCTTCATTTTCCAAGTTTTGGGGGAAGTCCCCCAAGTCCCAATTATTCCAGGTATCATCAGGATTCCAAACTGAAAGGTCCCAAAGGGTGGTTTTACTTTCGGAGTGAAGCCAGTTTTTTATGTTGTCCATCCCCTCCCGGTGCTGTAAAGGGGGCTGTCCTAACAAAGAGTTGTCCCAGAACTTGATTTTTTTACCATTCCCCGGAATCCAGGTGAGATTGGAGGATATCAGATTAGTGGCTTTCAGGCAAAGAGAGAGGATGGGGGAGCCTTTCTTTGTACGGGGGGGCCGTTCCAGGCATCTTTCTTTATGTCCGTAGAAGTATTTGGTCCGAAGAGCTTTGGAGCTCCAAGTGGTTTTGCCACTCATCATTTTCCAGAGAATCTTTCCTCCCATGGCCACATCTCTGATTTGCAGCCCTCCTTCCATCTTTGGAGTTTTGACCTTATCCCAACTGATTAGGTGCATTTTCCTCCCTTCGCTTCTTCCCCCTTCCCAAAGAAATTTTCTCAAGAGTTTATCAATGTCTTTCACAATTCCTTTCGGGGCTAGCAGGATAGATGCTTGGTAGATAGGCATGGAATTAAGAACAGAGTTTATTAGGATAAGCTTCCCCGCTTTGTTTAGCCAGTTGGTTCCCCAGGCCATGATCCTGGCCTTAAGCTTGTCCATCAGTGGCGTCCAAAGGCTATTTCTTGAGGCTGTTTTGACTAGCGGAATTCCAAGATATTTGATGGAGTCCCACATGGTGGTTCCATCCATTTCCAGCACCCTGGATATGTCAATCATTTCATTAGGAGGACAGTTCCAACCGTAAATTTTGCTTTTCCTCGGGCTGATTTCGCTGCCTGAAATTTCAGTATAGGCATCTAGCTCTCTCTTGAAAGATCTAGCAGTGGAGAGAAAGGCATGGCCCAAGAGAAGAGTATCATCAGCGAATTGAGCGTGATTAATTCTCTTAGTTCTCGGAGAAATCGAAAGACCTATCAGCGAACGCTGTTGAAGACTCTTGTCTAGCTGGAAACTGAGCACCGAAGCTTGAAGGGCGTAGAGCAAAGGGGACAGAGGGCAGCCCTGTCTGATCCCCCTAGAGGCTTGGAAGAAGTCTACAGGCCTTCCATTAACTAGTGGGGCGATCCAAGGCCCCGAAATACAAGCTTTGATCCAGCTGATCAACTGGGGGTGAAACCCCATCTTGTGCATTACAGCAAAAAGGAAGTTTAACCGGACTCTATCAAAGGCGTTAGCAAGATCCAGTTTGACTATCATACCTTTCTCCTTTCTTTGGCAGCTCAAGTGGATTGCTTCTTGCACCAGTATAATGTTGTCTTGAATTTGTCTACCCTGAATGAAGCCACCCTGGTTCTCCGGAATGATCCTGGGAAGAATTTTTTTGATTCTGTTTGCTATGACTTTGGTGATGATTTTGTACCCAGTATTGCAGAGCGAGATTGGGCGAAATCTGGAGAAGTTTTGGGCCCCTTTCTCTTTGGGAATTAATGCTAGAAAAGAGGAGTTGGTGCTCCCTCCTATTTTCTTGCATTTCTGGGATTTTCTCACCATTTTGACCAGATCTTTTTGGATAATATCCCAGCAGGCTATGAAGAATCTGGCCGAGAATCCGTCAGGCCCGAGAGCTTTGTCAGGGTTCATTCCATGGAGTGCATTGCTGATCTCCTCAGAGGTTATAGGGGCCGTCATCATTCTATTGTCTTCTTCATTTACGAGCATGGGGACAGCATAGAGCGGATAGTGATCCAGCCTTGGAGGGACCTCCATCTCTTTAGTGTACAGATTTTTAAAGAACGAGTGAGCTGCTTGTTTTATCTCATCAAATTTATTGAAGGTTTGCCCCTGGGAATGGATCTCTCTGATAGTATTGTGATTCTTACGGCATTCTGCTTGTTTATGAAAGAAAGACGTGTTTTTATCACTGGCTTGGAGCCAGATACTTCGTGATTTTACTCTCCAGTATTCTTCCTCTCTTCTCAGGGCTTTGTGAAGCTCCTTTTGCAATTCTATCTCAGCGTTCAGCAGATCCAGCGTGACCGGTGCAGACTCCATTTGTAACTGATGATTTCCAAGTGCCCTTTGAACTTTTTTCCTTTCTAGGATGGGGGAAGACAGATTCTTTGCCCAATGTTTGAGATCAGCTTTGAGTCTTCTCAGCTTTTCTTCCCAAATGAAGAAAGGAGAGCCCGAAACATTCTTCTGCCAGGACGTTGAAACCAAATCGTGGAATCCCTCCATTGAGACCCATAGGGGGCTGAACCGGAATGGGATCAGGCCCAACTTATCTCTTGTGGACAGAGTGAGCGAGATAGGCTTGTGGTCTGATGTGCATGCTTGAAGAATTTCGGAGGAAGCGAAGAGGCCCATTGTCAAGAAAGAGGAGTGAACTAGGAACCGATCCAGACGCGCTGAAATGTGCCCCGGTCCCACTCTTTTATTGGACCAGGTAAATTTGCCTTTACTGGGTTTGATATCCTCCAGGTCCCAGTCCAGCATGATATCTTCTACCCATTCCCTTGCTGGGTCTCTTACAGGAGAGCCTCCTTTCTTTTCCCAGAGGGCGAGAGTGACATTCATGTCACCGGCGAGGACAAGATTCTCATGATTATTAGATGCTAGGAAAGACTTCAGCGTTTCCCAGCATTCTTTTTTTTCCCCTAGAAGAGCCGGGGCATAGATATTAACAAGGCTTACCTTATGTCCCGAATCTTTATGCAACAGTTTCGTAAACAGCCAGTGGGTGGTGCTGTATTCATCAAGGAGAGCGAGCGATGAGGAGTTCCAGAAGGTGGCTATCCCTCCTGAAGCTCCCCTAGCGCTTACGGCTCTACCTTCTCCTTTTTTCCAAAAGTTTTTGCTAGCCTGGATGGTCTCAGGCTCCTCCATTTTTGTCTCTTGGATCAGAAATACATCTGGGGAAGTCATTCTTACTAGATCTTTGACTGCTTCTTCTTTGAACTTACTTCCCATCCCTCTGCAATTCCAGGAGACGTATTGCATTTAGGAACTGGTGGGGGGGGGGGAGTGGATCCTTTCGAAGCCTTACCTTGTTTTGTAGATCTGGTTTCCATCATATCCGGAATGGTTTGCTGAAGCCCTGCTGTTACGTCCCTATATGATTTCTCCTCCCTTTTTTTTCTCTCTGGCTTCCTTCCTCTTGGGACCTTCTCAGGGGTTCCAACTGAGCTGCTGGTCTCTGTAGCCCCCCCATCTGAATCTGCTCCAGTTTCGGTGCCCAGAGAGATATGTTCCTCGTCCGATTTCGTAGGGTCTTCTGCATGATGCGTTCCATTGACAGGCCTTAGCTTCCTGAGGGGGTCGGGGACTGCGAGGTTATATCGATGGGGTCTTTACTAGGTTCCTTTGAATGTCTTGCAGTTTCTTTCATTGGCTCCTTCGGTGGGCTTGGATTTGGAGCTGATGGATGATTCACCTACCCATTCCTTTTTGGGCCTGCTTTGGCTTCTTAACCCTTTGCCAACCTTCAGCATCATCCTTTTTAGATATTTGATTCTTTGGGCAGTTTCTCTGGAAATGTCCATGCTCTTGACAGGTTCTGCATTTGAAGGGGAGGTGTTCCTAGTCAACTTTCTGGTAGTGGGACCAGGATCCAAGAGATATCTTCACAGCCTCCGGGAGGCATGCCTCTAGGTCTACTTCAACACATATTTTGGCACAGTTGTATATGGACTTATTGTCTGCTTTATCAACGAATTTACCTATTCCATTCCCTATCTTCTGAAGCGCTTCGTAGTTCCAGCAGTGAACCGACAGATTGGGCAACCTGACCCATACAGGTACCTCCTTGGGAAGTTCCACCGTGGGGTCGAAATCTGGGGTCCATCGATTCAGATACAGCCCCTGGGTACCCATAAAATATGGCCTATTTTTGAATATGAGATCTTTATCTTACTTATTTATAAACTCAAAGAGAAAGAAGCCACAGCTTAATGGGTAATAGGTGACTCCTTTTTTGAGATGGGGCTTCCAGTTTCTTTGGATCCAATCATCTGTTGTTTTTGCTGAGGGCCAGAGCCCCATGAACTGGCCAACCAGTCCTCTCTCGGAGAGAGCCAAGGCTATTTTTATCGACTGTCTCCGGCAAAGCGGTTTCTGGGATTTCTTCAAGCTTTTATATGAATTTTGGGACAGAGAGGAGGGCTTTGCGTTTTCCTCCATTGGCAATCAGCCTCCTGAATGCGTCCTCATCAGAGATCGGAGGGGGAGGGTCCGTATCCCCACCCCCAGGGGTGGCCATGGTCGTCTTGTTGCGCTCCTGGTCGCTCCAAACCCTCGCGTGCTCCTCACGCTAGATCGCTTTATTTGTTTACATAAATTGCAAAAGTAAAAATACCCTTTTGAAGAGGATGCATTGATGTAGCGCTTGTATATTTTTTCAATTTTTTTTGGATGTGTATTTTGAACGCTGTTGATTTATCTTTGAGCTCATTCGAAGTCATCGATAGGGTTATCAGGGTAAGATTTAGCAAAAATTAAAAAAATGACGTACGAAGATAAAAAAATTGTAAATTATATGTCCATCGATAGAGGATTCGTGGAACACTTCAACAAATATGGCATGGAAAATTATGTAGGCAACCTTCAAGAGTGGACTCTCCCTCAATAGATGCATAAATAAATGTGAAAATGGGCTTGGGTGATTCCATGAAGATGGGTAACTTTTTTTGGCCAAATATGGTGATGAAAAATGGAAAATTTACCCATGTATTAAATTGAAGCCCTCGAAACTCATATTTGCCATATGAATTTCGACGTGGTTAAAAAATTAAATGTAGAGAATGATGTTGGCTTTCCAATGATATTTTAAAAAAAATATACCAATGTCATTCAATGTGTCAAATTTTCATTTAATGAAACGTTTGTTCTTAAAAATTTGAAGAGCATTTACCAAGTGGCTTGTTTGTGTGTAAAATAATTTAATGTTAAATTTTATTTGTTGGCAAGTGGTGGAACCCCCTGACTAGCAGGTTTGCCATTGGCTAAGTTACCACGAACCAGGGGCATCTAAGCCGTCAAAATCACCTGGGGATTGCACCTGGCCTGGACTGCACCAACCCTTAACATGGTTGGATTTTTTGGTATCCGCGGGATTAGAATCGACGACCTTTCTGCTTAGGGGGCGTCTTAACCATATCCCGCCACCAACTGTTCTACATCTCAAGGATAATTTAATGTTAAATTAAAAATTAAAAACAAATGAAATATGTGAACATGATCTAGACAGAATGCACGAGTGCATACACATTTTTCTCGAAAAATTATATTTATTATTATTTTTCGAAACCAACCAATGAATATTTTAGTCGCATTTTGCACACATGTGCGTGTGTGCGCCAAATCTTTTGATTGTTTACATAAATTGCAAAACTAAAAATACCCTTTTGAAGAGGATGCATTGATGTAGCGCTTGTATATTTTTTCAATTTTTTTGGATGTGTATTTTGAATGCTGTTGATTTATCTTTGAGCTCATTCGAATTCGTCGACAAGGTTATTAGGGTAAGATTTAGCAAAAATTAGAAAAACGACGTACGAAGATAAAAAATTGTAAATTATATGTCCATGGATAGAGGATTCATTGACGAATCCAACTGTATGAAGTCCACCCATTAATGTGCATTTAATGACATAGTTTAAGCCCCTGAAAGGCACACAAAATTTCCTTTTTGCAAAGAGAAGGCCCATGGGCTTGTTTTTAAGGCCCTCGATCAAGCTATTAGCTCGATCGAGGTTTTTAAATTACCTCGATTGAGGGCTTGAAGAGACCTTGGTGAAGGGTTGCACGTAACCCTCGAGGTTTCAATAGCTTGATCGAGGTATTTTCAAGACCTCGATCAAGGGTTTAAAAATACCTTGATTGACAGTAAAAGCTTGATCGAGGTTTTTAAATTACCTCGATCGAGGGGTTGAAGAGACCTCGATCGAGGGTTGCACGTAACCCTCGAGGTTTCAATAGCTTGATCGAGGTATTTTCAAGCCCTCAATCAAGGTATTTAAACCTCGATCAAGGGTTTAAAATTACGTCGATTGACGGTCTGCTGCACATATTTTTTGCTCCCTGTTACCTACTAGGTCATACCTAGTTGGTGGTATCAAGTGAGTCGGATGAGACGGACAAACACGATTGTTCATCTTTTAGAATTCAGAAGTCATTTAGGCTTCTTTTGGGAAATTTTTTGTTAAATTTTTTGTAACACGTGTTCATACCCCCTTGGGGAAATTGTAAAAAATGTCCTAGCATTTAATTTTTTATCCGCATCCCAAAATTAAAGGAAACACGTGGGTGGCAGAGTTAATCGACTTCCCACGTGTTTCCTTTAATTTTGGGATGCGGATTTGCCTTTATTATGTCTTTTTTGGCCATTTTCGAGAGAAAATCATATTAATTGATAAATAATCATGATTTTTTCTCTCAAAGTGGGTTTCGGGTGAAGTAGGTGCTATGAGTTAGAAAACGGGCACCCTCATGGCAAATTTGACCCCCTAGTACCACTTTTATTACAACTTTAATTTTTATGATTAAATTATCTCGTTTTTAACGAGAAATTTTATTTTTGCGGAAAATTAAAAAAAATCCCTGGGGGGGACTTAGTACATGTTCATATGACTCAGGAATAGACGAGCATGGTAATATACATTGACACTAGACTTTAATATTCCCCTAAGGCCTAACTACCAAGACGATCACTCCAGCTTTGGAGGATTGAGTGAAAACTCGAAAATTATAAGTCGTTGAAAAGTGATATATAATTTACAAGGGAAAAACACTCCAGAGTAATCGGATTGACGACTAAGTCCTAGGAAAGCCAAGTCTTTTACATAGGTTCATCATGCTACGACACTTTATTACAATTTCTCGTGGTGTATGAACATGGGGGCCAAAAAATGGCCTAGTGGACATTTGAACTTTGATGATGAACAATTGACTTGTTCATTCTTCGGTGGCCCAACTGAAAATCCACCCAAGTGCGAGTTGGTGGTAACACCTTGAAAGGCATGCTAGATGACTGCCAACCCTTGGGGAATGAAGTTGCTGATTTGGGGCTTCTTTTTGGCGATCCAAACACTTGCACAAAAATATTAGAAATCAACAACGAGGAACTTGTTCTTGGCTGCCACTAAGATTCTTTTTGGTACCTGCAAAAGTGCCACTAGGTTTGCAAAAAAGACATTCTTGGGGGCATAAAATGCCAAGTTACCAAGGTTCGGATACAGATACGGATTCATCAAGCTTTTGTAAAGCCAGGATCCGGATATGGCAGAGAAATGACAAGTACAAATAATATACAAATAGTTTTATAAAATTTTAAAAATAAAACCTCAATAATATATATATATATATATATATATGTGTGTGTGTGTGTGTGTGTGTGCGTGTGTGTGTGTGTGTGTGTGTAATTATATAATACATATAATACATATATAAAATAAATAATTGATGGATAATGTTTATTATATATATATGTAATTATATAATACAGAGATAAAATAAATAATTGATGGATAATGTTTATAAATAAGTACTAATCTAAATCATAGTTATAAACTTAAAGTTATTATCTATGTTATAATTCCAACAATTTATGATACAATTATTTATATGGCTTGTCACACTTATATATAAAAAGTTAATTGATATTGATTATTAGTCAATTTATATCAACAACGCAAATCTTATAAAAACCACTACCACCTTACCCTTATAACATTTAAAGGTGAGCACGGTTCGTGTTAATATAACTATATCTTAACAAAATCGTGGGTTCAGAACATCCTTCCGTTCGTGGGGTCCAAGGGCAATGTAAGCATACACAAATTATATATGCGTTAATATCTGGTCATTTGTTTGAGCTTGACGACGCTCGCATGCTATCACTGTGATAACTGAATTACATTTTTCCTTTCGATTGGGGTTGGGAAAGTGTTCCTAATTTATGTATGTGGCGGCGTTCCCTTTGCGAATCCATATAACTTTCACTAATACGCACTTATGTCTTTTGGTGTTGAACCTATCTCTAGAGTGGCGACTTCTGATGCTAAGCATGAGAGGATCAACTTTCGCTATTCTAACATGGGAGGACCAGGTATATTGCCCTAACACTAAGTGGTCGAGCCTTTTCGAGCTAACTCTTGTCGTTCTCTTCTAGCCCGTGATCGCGCCATGGATTTCGTTAGACTATTGATGGGCTCCACAAGCGTCTTCGAAAGCGACGGGCTCTAAAAGTGACAGGACCCTCGAGTATTGAAATCAACGTTTGTTGTTTTGATTGGAGCGGAATTTTGGCTGGATCCTAGGCGAATCCGCATCCGCATCTGTACTAGATCCGAGGGTCCATGCATCCATCACTCAGGGTGGACGGATCCAGTAACACAGATACAAGGAAGTAAATAACAGTAAAGTATGTGACTTTCAAAGGTTGTCAAAGGGAGAGAGGAGTTAACTTATATTTCTATAACAAATAAAATAATATATAAATATATCAATAAACAAATAATTCAATAATAAAAGAAAAGTTATTAAACAAATATTAAATAAATTTGATATTTAATTAATTGAAAAGGTAGAGACATACCTTTGCATTGAAAAGGCACATAAGACCATATTTAAATGGTCCATCAAATTGTAATATAATCATATCTCATCAATTTATTTATTTATTTATTTTTCAATGTGGTTCACGCGCCGGCTTGACCGACGGGCTACATCCATGGAATAATTTCTGGCGGACCCACCCGAAGGGGCCTCACACCCGTGGCCTCTGCGTGCCTAACCCCAAGAGAGTCGATGAGAATGGATCCCGCGACCTCATATGCTGGGAGGCCTAACTACGAGTACTCGACCGATTGAGCTAACTCTTGGGGCTTTATCTCATCAATTTATATTCAGTATTATTTATTCTTTCCAAATGGAGTTATTTTTTATTGGTTGATTATTCACTTGAGTAATCCTTGAGAATATCCAGATACAAATATTAGATTGGTATCATAGCCCCTTCTTGGGCTTGATTCTGACCTTTGGCCACAAATCCTTCTTGGAGATTTTTCGAAACTTGGCCTTTGGCCATTTTTCTTAGACTTTGTCTAAACTTGGCTTTTGGACATCAGTTTGTGGGTTTCCCAAAAATCTAGAAACTTCTCCAAATGTAGGCCTTTGGCCAAAAAACGATTCAGTCACAACTTTGAAGCAAATCAAGTTAATCTAAAAAAAAAAGAAGGAGAAAATAATAAATTATTTCAGCTACAACTAAGAAGAAAAGACCAAGAAGTAAGAAAACAAATATTACAAAGAAGAAGTGGGAAAAAGAATTATCTGCAACAAAATGAAAAAGAAGAAGAAAAAGTTAAAGAATAGAATTCATAAGATCACACATGGTTTTATCAAACTACACATGGTTTTATGAAATTGCACATGGTTTTACTTAGTATATTAAAATTATAAAGGAGTTTTATAAGGTATGCTTTGAGGACAAAGCATCCTGAAGAAGAAAACAATGTAACAAATAAAATAATATATAAATATCAATAAACAAATAATTAAATAATAAAAGAAAAGTAATTAAACAAATATTAAATAAATTTGATATGTAATTAATTGAAAAGACCATATTTAAATGGTCGATCAAATTGTAATGTAATCATATCTCATCAATTTATATTCAATATTTTTTATTCTTTCCAAATGGAGTTATTTTCTATTGGTTGATTATTCACTTGAGTAATCCTTGAGAATATCCAGATATGGATATTACAATTTCAGTAGGTGTACACGGGCTAGGGGTTTCTCTTTATTAAGCATAAAATATTTTGAGCTGCTTCAATAGCGGACAACGAACTAAAAAGTTTAAGCTTGAATGATTTAAAAGATGCAAACATAAAACATCTTCTTAGATAGATCTATTCGTGGAATTCAAGGGGTAATGGGAGATATAATAATAAATAATAAGATATGCAGTCTATTTAATATGCTATTCTTTTGTATGCAAATAGATTGAACAAGTAAATAAATGAAAGAATTTCTTTCAACTTTGGAACTCTGAGAAAGAGAAAAAGAAGTGCCAACAAGAATGGCAATGGAGTCACCAAGGAGCAACTAAGAGGGCCTTGTAGATTCGTGAGGGTTTGCAGAGTTTCATCCATTTTGGTGGAGGGCGCACTTGTCTATGTTGGGTGTTTTCACTCTTGGGAGGTGCAAGGTACAAGCACATTGACATTTAGTGTTGTCTGCCATTTATTGTTAGAAAAGAGGGTGATTTTGCAGTCAGTGGTTGTTTATAAGGTCAAACTCTTCATTTCCACCTATTTCCGGCTTGAGAGAGGGTGCACTCGTCACTTGGAAGGGGGTGCATTCACCTGTGGGAGAGTTAGGACTAAATCGCTGCTGTACAGTGCTGTGTGCTGCTGGAAAAGGGGCCATACTAGTCCGCTGAGCGTTTTCATTGCCATCCTTCAGTCGGCCATTGGCATCTTCAGTGTTTTGGACATTAAAAGAGGGCCGCTTCAGCAATACAAGGAGCTGCACACATTTATGACCATATACAGGCTAGAAATCGGTGTATAAATCTGATCTATTTATGGAGTATTCACCTACAGGTCAGAACATTGTGAAATATGATTTTGTTTATCTTAGTTTACTGCTGTAACAGCTTCTGGTACACTGCTGTAGCTTCATATTTGTATTTGGGTTGTTTTCCGGGAATAAATGCAATCAAAAGACTAAGTTTATGGTGCTCATTGTATTGTTAAATATCATGTAAGAATGAGATCTGAACTTAACCAGTAAAACAACAAAACATTCCACAACCATAAAAGCCCCAAACAAAAATTCAGCCATCTCAAGCAAGGGATATTCATATTTCAGATAATTGAAACTGCATGCTCCATTTCTTGCTATTTCTATCGATGAATGTTTGCCTTTTCGATTACCTAATATATCTTTAAATGAATGTGTGGTCTTTGGGACCTCTTAATTTATGCCTTTCTAGAACAATCTAACTTTTCTAGAAGCATTGCATTGATTTTGAGTGAATTCTCTTTCGTTAGTGAAGATGAACATGAATTTTTCACCATTTTTAATATTTCCAGTTAGAAAATATGATTGGGACATTTTTGGAGGTGAATTTGACATTTAAAGTATTAGTTGAAGTTATGAAGGTATTAGTTTTGGCTAACTTAATCACAATATGTTTTTTACAGTCTCAATGGGGTCACTGGAAGGAAAATGCAAGCTGAATTTGAAGCACATGCTCCAATCACTATGCTCAATGAAGCTCGCAATTTAGTGGAGTATTGTTGCTTTTGCTTTTTGGCACGAGATGGTTCAGATGTGCATCTATCTCTAAAGGTGTGGGGCTTATAATTTGTTCTTTTTTAACCAAATTTGCTCGCTTTTCTTTCTGCAAAGTAGAATAGTCTTGAAATTTCTTATTAGATACGAATGCTAGATCTACTCTAGTCTCCATAGAAATCAGTGTAATGTTGCTATTTGGACGATAGAATTGTCTTATGGAATATCATTATATACCATATTTATCTTTTGAGTTAAGAATATAAGATCTGTAGGTCTAAGCACGAGGGATAAAATATTTTTTTGGTTGCTAAAAGGTGGTCTTCATTAAGAACTTGTTGTCACCAAATAGTGACTGAGAGCATACAAAGCTGCCATATCAGAACACAAACTATCCTGAAACTTGTTAAAATTGCCTACAGAGCCACAGACTTATCAGACCCAGCATAAACTCTTTATAAAGAAAGAATTTAAGCATATTTACAAGACAACCATATTTCCTGCTTACATATTTGTAGCCCACCTCTACACAGAGATTAATCCCATATAGCTACCTTACTACTGAGTTCTCCTACAAACTTAGACAGGAACAGACATACCCATTTATAGAGGCAGGTGTTACATATATACATAGTTTTCAAAATGCATTCTCGCAGCAGGTAAAAGAAAAGTTGACACTAACAATGATAGACAAAGAAAAGCACATGCTCACCATGCTTGCTTACTTCATGGATAGATCTTCTTGCTCTGGCTATTCTTCTTCTACTAAATTCCCATGACCCAAAATCGAAGAGTGAATCTGATTTTGTTTTTTCTTTGACTTCTAGATGGTATTGGTCTAGTGCTTTGGAAGTGGCATAGAGCTCACCCTCTTGAATCATCGATTCCCTATGGATCTCGTTCAATAATTCTTCAATTTGTCTAGATGGAACATCTTAGCTTTTGTTTCAATGTTGGAGCTCTTATGTAAAGGACTTGGAGGATTACTGGCCTAGCCTTGGGAGTACATGACTATGCTTTTCCAAAAAGAAGAATGTTGCTAAACCACACGATTCAAGGCAATGAACAAGAATAGGATACCCTATTCCTCTACCCGTTCTTTCTTTTTAATAGACCTCTAGTAGTCTTTTGCAAGCCGAAGGGGTCTAGATGATGTGATCGGCTTGGCTTATGGTTTGAAAGTTAAGCATGAGAGATTTAAACCATGGTCGTTTTCAGATTAAAACCCTGGTTGCACCCGAAACCGATTTGATTGGGTAGTTTCCCTAGCTCTTGTCTAGTTTTGATAACATTCAACATGATTGGGGTCACATACTCATTATTTAGTTGATATTGAGATTGAGATCCTACAGATCTGTAATGTCCTCTTTTAATTAAATCACCCAGAGACACCCGTTAATCTATTTTACTCCCACAGGTTTGAGCGGGTATTAAAGAAAAGGGAATAACTGAGGACTAATATCACTACGAGCATAAAGGAACACTACTTCAGTGTTATTAGATCATCAATAGTTTACAGAAGGCCATTGGAGTAGATATCAACAAGCATGCGGGCCTTATTTCATGTTGCATGCATCAATGAGCAATTAGGTTTGCATGCATGCAAAAGTCATGCAAACCCTAAAAGCTATATCCAAACCCTAAAATCTATATAAGAAGATAAGTCGAACCAAAAAGGCATCTATTATCATTATTCATTTTGGAGATTGGTTTCGAGAGCAACAACAATAGCAGTAGCCGCAACAACAAGTTGGGGTTGAGGGCATGAGCCATCAACTAACAGGTGTTTTCGACAGTGAAATCTATCTTCCCTAATCACTTTTGAATAGATCACTTAGATCTATCATTAGCTCTTCACAACATTCATTCTTCTGCAGAGATCTAGTATACAGAGAAGCACAATATTACAGGGGTAACGTTTAACTGCTGGGAAATAGCTGGAAACACTGGGAACAATTCACCTTGCTTTAGAAAGACCTCATTCCTTCCGCATGTCTCTTCAATTCTTTCCAGAAGGATCGTATCATTATACTTGGCAAGTATCAGATAATCTCTTACACTATTGAAGAAGTTACAAACAAACACGTGTGGGAGAGAGGGCATCTTGCTATTCCAGAGAACCAGTTTGCTAGTGTCCAAGAAGGCTTCCAAAGTTCTGCATGCATCCACCAAAGTCATACTGCCATACCTGGAAAGTCTTAATTCCATCTGTCAAATATTGAAGTAGTTACGATCAGATCATCATCCAAAAGGGGACGTTTTCCCTGCATGGGCGAACCAGCTGAACCCAACATCACGTTTTTGGAGTTAGAGTTGCTGCATGGCATGCATGTCTATTGTATATTACAGAACCATCACAGCTATAAATATTGGTATGTTACTACCTACTATAATCTTACTGAAGCCTATTTCCTATTTTATCTCCATATTTGTCATATTTACGGTTTATGGGCACGTAACCTGTTCTGCATGCAAATCAACTTATTTTTTCATACACACCTAAAACGTATAAACCAACAACAATCATCATTATCTTTTAGTATAAAAGTAGAATATATGTTGGGATATTGGCCTAGCCTTGGGAGTGATGAATATGGTGTTGTCATTGATGGCAACATTAATGACAAAGGTCAAAGTGTGGACAATTGATAACAAAGCACGTACAAGACTTGATAAGGAAAATGACATGGCTGACACATAGGACATGCATGATGACAATGACAAGCAAACATGACAAGTTGATATGGCAAGCATGGAAAAGTTGATGTCCTTGGGTTTTGGAACCCATACACACACCATGCCGCAGGAACAGTAGAGTGTAGTCTGAAATTCATGTATACAGTGAGGCAACCGCAGTGCAAGATGAAGTGAAGTTTTATCTCTGATTTTCGGGTGAAAAAGATTGAGGCAGCAGCAGTGGATCTCTGAATTCGTTGACTGGTTAACTGTAGCAACTCGCAGGAGGCAGGAAGTTTTTTTTAAGACTGATTTTTGTGTATGTAATAAACTGAGGCAGCAGCAGTTTATGGGTCAAATGACTGAGCTCAGAAATGAGTAATCTCAGGCAGTGAACTTGTTGAAGACTAAGGCAGTGAACTTGTTAAAGAATGAGGCAGCGAACTTGTTGAAGACTAAGGCAGTGAATTTGTTAAAGAATGAGGCAGCGAATTGTTAGTTTACTGAGGCAGAGATTGTTTTTTGTTTTAATGATCTGAGCAGCAATCGTTTGGTTGACTAGGGCAGTGAACCTGCCACTATTTTTTGGGCACTCTCTCAAGCAAACAATTGCAAACTAAGGAGTAACAAAGAAAGCCATCAATAAAGATAATGTGAAGGAAGTACATAGCTTCATGAAGTACCCACAGTCATATATTGATTTACAATGATTGAAAGCAGTTGACATTTGATGATAGCTTGGCGTTTGAAAAGTTACAGTTGATAACAGCTTGCTTGTTAGTGCACATGACAGTGACATCACATTGACTTGAACAATAGATAACATTGATAATGACAATGATGATTTGACATGGTCTGTACATGATAGTGACAAGTTGAATTGATATGATAGTGATTTTAGTGGACAAGTTGAATTGATGTGATTGCGATTGCAGTCTATATGAGCAGACTTAGATGATGAACAGATCCTGTTGACATTAGCATACTTTGTTGAAAAAGGTAGTGACAAGTGGTTAAGAAGAGCTCAATGATTGTGATAGGTTGATGACACGAGAGTTACAGTTCAGATGACAAGGTGACAGGCTGATGTGCAGAAGATATGATGTGACAAGTATCTATATGTAATACAAGCTGGGCCTTGTACCATTTTTCTTAGTAGGATCTAAGAAAAGACCAAGCAGAGTCTTGGATATCAGTAGGTGCTTCTATATCAGTAGGCGCTGATTTACCTCACGGTTGAAGCCGTTCGAAATACAATAAGATTACAAATTTTATATCTTGTGACTTGTGTGTAATGTGTTGATGATTATGCTTTTTATTTGATGAATGAATTGATTATTGATGCATAGTCTATTGATGAATATGATGATTTGAATGTGAAATGATGACTTAAGTTTTAGAGCTTGAAGAAGTGAAAATTGAAGTAAGTCCCAGCTTACCGATTCACCCCCCCCTCTCTGTAAGCCATTGTGTCTAACAGGGTGTACATGAGTCATGACTATGCTTTTCCAAAAAGAAGAATGTTGCTAAACCACACGAGTCAAGGCAATGAACAAGAATAGGATACCCTATTCCTCTACCCCTTCCTTCTTTTTAATAGACCTCTATTATCCAAGCCAAAAGGGGTCTAGATGATGTGATCGGCTTGGCTTATGGTTTGAAAGTTAAGCATGAGAGATTAAAACCATGGTCATTTTCAGATTAAAACCCTGGTTGCACTCGAAACCAATTTGATTGGGTAGTTTCCCTAGCTCTTGTCTAGTTTTGATAACACTCAACATGATTGGGGTCACATACTTATTATCTAAGTTGCATGATACGGGGAAACGGAAACGTGTATCTGATACGGGAACGCGATGGAAACGCGACCCCCCAAAATTTAGGAAACGGGGAAACGCGATATAT
>LPNX010163919.1:0-22694 GCA_001517045.1 Pseudotsuga menziesii
CTCCCTCCCACTAACCCCCCCTCCTACTCCTCTCTATCTCCCCCCTATTCTCCATTACCTCTCCCTCTCTCCCTAACTCTTACTAAACCCCTAACACCCACACACACACATCCATAGGTATCCCCCTACCTCTAAACTCTCTCTTCTTGCCCTAAAATATAACCCCATCCAATCCCTCCAATCCCCTAACAACTCCCTATCCCTTCTTATTCTCCTAACCCCCCAAAATTCCTATTACATACCCTCTACAAAACATAAATACCCCCACATTAATAAACCCCCCCAAACCCCTAACACTCCCCTATTGGGCATAAACCATGTTTTAAAAAATGCATGAATGTTTTGGAGAACATAACATGTATGTGTTTTAGCGAAAGAAAACACACACGCGTTTTTCTTAACTATCCTAGTTGGCATGCATCTTGGTAGGCTTGGGACTAGGCTTGGAAGGGTCGGCATTGCTTGAGATGATTTCTCTTTAGTAGATCTTGAATCATTTTATTCAAAATACCATTGCATCTAAAAGGTCCCTCAACTTTTAGCACTCACCCGAATATTATGAATTTTTTCCTTGGGAAGGACATGTATATATATCCCCAAGGTTTAGTTCATTCAAGTGAACCATCCATGTCAAAACCTTGAAATTTTAACATACATGTAGCAGATAAACTAAGATTTATTTAACTAAGATAGTAAAAATAAATTAGAACCTGTCGAGGACAAGATGACAATAGCTTAAGAAGGTCGTTCCTCCCTACCAATCTCCTAGAGAGCGCTCAAACAACGCTTCCTCAGGACCCCCGAGCCTGTTCCTGGTCTTCTTGGCTGAGAACTGGGTGGAGAATGTAACTATAGAAACCTCTGTCACCTGACTGGTTCAAATACCTCAGTAAAGACAATCTTCTCTCAGTAGTACGATCTTTGACTTAAAAAGATGTAACTAGATCAATCTCAGCAGTTATCTCCTCAAACAATTTCCAGATTCCCCTCCATTGAATTTCTCTTGAGTAAATTCATTCACCCTAAATGATCACTTCTCTAGAATGAGCAGATGATCACTTCTCTAGAATGAGCATCCTCATCTCTCTTCAATGGGAAATTTTATAGAGATGCCTAGGTCTTCTGGGTTAGTTTTTCATTAATTGAGCCACCTGCTCTGATTCCACTTTCTTGGGGAATCATGACCACAAATATAGGGAAGTTACCACCTGCAATAGTTGGAAGTGGTTTGAGGATGCTTCCACATGTCATTTTTCTCTCCACCTAGTCTACTCCACCAATTTGACCAGTAAACACTCTTTTAACAGCTCTTCTAAACTGTTGTCTCCTCATTTATTTATTTATAATAAAATATTCTTAAATTTACATTAAATATTCTTGACCCCACTGGTCATCAATTACAACTTAGCATAAAATTTAACACAATGTTCCTCAAATAATATAAATTTTTTTTTGCAAATTGGGGCATGTGATATACACACCCCCTTAAATTATAACATCGTCCTCGATGTTATTTATTCCTTGTCCTTAGAATTCCCCTGGAACAGAATTAGATATGCATCCCGCATATGACTTTCAAATTCCCAGGTGGCTTCCTCTGGACTAAGGTGCTTCCATTGCACCTTCACTTGACCAATGGTGCAGTTCTGAAGTGTGATCTCCCTCCACTCGAGGATACAGTCTGGTTCCACCAGAAAATCTCCTTCGAGTTCCACCTGTATACCATTCCAGTTAATAACATGAGTAGCATCATGCACATATTTATTTAATACAGAAATGTGAAAAACATTGTGAACTCTTAAATTTGGTGGTAAGGATAACTGATAGGATACCTATCCAACCCTGGACAGTATTTCAAAAGGACCACAATAACGAGGTGCTAGTTTAGCACAACTACCCAACCTCAGAGAACTCTTTTTTGGGTCTCACCTTGATGAAAACATGTTCACCGACCTTAAACTCTTTTGGAGTTCTTTTAAGGTCTGCTTGACTTTTCTATCAATCTTGCGAAATTTTTAGATTACCTTGTACCTGCTTTACAATTTCTTCCATTTCTTTCAATAATTCAGGTCCTAATACTAACCTGTCCACTGGATTACTCCAAGAGATAGGAGTATTACATTTCCTTCCATACAAATTTTCGAAAGGACTAAATCTGGGTGAATCTTGATACTTATTATTCTAAGCAAATTCTACCAGGTGTAAATAATCTTCCCATTTACCTGGCTAATCCTTTACATACATTCTTAGTAAATATTTCAGTACTTGATTTACTCTTTCATTCTATCCATCAGTTTGAGGATGGAACGAGGTACTAAAATTTAGTGTAGTGTTTAATCCTTTAAACAGAGATATCCAAAAGTTACCTATAAATTTAGGGTCTCGGTTTGAAATTATAACCTTCGGTATTCCATGCGGTCGAAAAATTTTCTTTAAAAGTATATCAGCTATGTTTGCAGATTTATAAATAGTTTTTACAGGTATAAAATGGGATGCTTTACTCAATTTGTCAACCACTACCATTATGGAGTCATTTAAATTCTGATTTTTAGGCAATCCAGTAACAAAATCAAGACTAATTATCTCCTACTTCCAGCTAGGAATGGGCAATGGCTGAAGTAATCTGGCTGGATGTTGATGTTCAGTTTTTACTTGCTAACATTCAAAACATCTAGCAATATGTTCTGCCAGTTCAGTTTTCATGTTGGGCCAAAAATACTCTTTTCGTAACATGGTTATAGTCTTCTGATAACCCGGATGGCCCGAGTAAGGAGTTTTATGGATTTCGTCTAAAATTAATAACTTAACTTTAGGTACATATATTCTACCTTTATACAGAAAAAATCCTTTTTCATTCAAGATGTACCCTGTACTTAGACTTTCTATTGGATTTTCTTTTGCTTTTGCTTGTAACTTTAGGTAAATTTCATCTTGTTCTAACCCTGCTTTAAACAATTTTTCCAGATCTATTGTATAATTGCTGATAACTGCTATAAAATTCAACTTTACATTTCTACTTAATGCATCAACAACTTTATTTTCTTTCCCTTTAATGTGTTGAAATTCGAAATCATATTCACTTAGAAAATCTAGCCACCTAGCTTGTCTAGCATTCATGTTAGGTTGATCTAACAGATATTTTAGTCCCTTATTATCTGTCATTAGAATAAATTTTCTTCTAATTAAATGATGACACAACATATTTAAAGCATGTATGACAGCAGCTAATTCCAAGTCATAGGTTGCATAATTATTTTCATGAATTTTCAATTTCCTAGACTCATAAGCAATAACATGTCCTTCTTGAGTCAATACTCTACCTAAACCATCATTGTAGGCATCAGTACATACTATAAAATCTTTATTTGGATCAGCTATTCTTAAAATAGGTGCTCTGGTTAATAAGGTTTTTAACTTTTTAAAACTATCCTCGCACTTCTGAGTCCAATCAATTTTCTTTCCCTTTTTCTGCAAAGAGGTTATCGAATTTGCGATTCTCGAAAACCCTTCGATGAACCTCCGGTAATAATCGGTAATCCCCATGAAGGATCGGACATCAGTTACGTCTTTAGGAACTGGTCAATATTCAATCGCCTTTATCTTTTTGGGATCCACCAAAATTCCTTCTTTAGTCACCACATGACCTAAGTACTGGATTTTATCTTTAAATAAGTTGCATTTACTAAATTTTGCAAAGAGTTGATGATCTCGTAACTCTTGCAAAACAATATATAAATGTTCTTTATGTTCTTCTTTAGATTTTGAATAAATTAATATGTCGTCGATAAACATGACCACAAATTTATCCAGATATTTATGCATTACATTATTCATTAGACACATAAAAATAGCTGGAGCGTTAGTAAGCCCGAATGGCATGACGACAAACTCGTAATGTCCATATTGAGTCCTAAAAGTTGTTTTAAAGATGTCTTCATCTTTAATTCTAACTTGATGATATCCAGATCGTAAATCAATTTTTGAGAACACCATGGCTCCATGTAGTTGATCAAACAGATCATCTATGCGAGGTAGAGGGTATTTGTTCTTAATAGTCATCTTATTTAATTAACGATAATCTATGCAGAGTTGTAGAGTTCCATCCTTTTTCTTAACAAAGATGACAGGTGCCCCCCAAGGAGACAAACTAGGCCAAATATAATTCTTGTCAATAAGTTATTTTAATTGTGACTTAAGTTCATTAAGTTCAAGTATATTCATCTAATAAGGGGCCTTTGAGCTAGGTACTGCACTAGGTACCAGCTCAATGGTAAAATCTAGTTCCCTTTTCAGAGGCAGTCCCAGAATTTCTTCCGAAAACACATCTGCATATTCCTTTAGAACTGGTATATCCTCAAATTTTAATTTATCTATGTTGTTTTAAATTTTCCTCATTGGTTATCGTTACTTCATAAGCCTTAAAACCTTTCCTAACGGCTCTTTTAAGCTGCAGAGCATGAATCTGCCTTACGGTTGTTTTCCTAGGGATTCCCTTTATGCTTATTGGTTTTCCATCATTATTTATACAAGTAAAGGTTTTTTCATAGCAATTTAAAATCACCCTATACTTCTCTAACCAATCCATACCAATTAGTATGTCGTATGAACCCAGAGGTAGTACATTAAGCTTCACAAAAGTTTCAAATTGATCCATAGTTACTGCACAATTCTTTACAAAACTAGTTACCTTCCTCTTTGCACCAGTAGCTAACTGAACCAACCAAGAACTTACAAACTTTTCAACGGGGAGTTTACATTTTTCTACCAAAGTAGGTGAAATATAACTTAAACTAGCTCCTGGATCAATTAAAATAGCTATGGGTGTTTGGTTTATCTTACCTTCTACTTCCACCATGGAAGTTTGATAGTCTGCTTGCCAACTCTCCAAAGCTGCATTGATCCTGGGCATAGTCCTCACTAAATATCCAAAAGTCATCTCCTCCTGTATTGTATGGATATTACTGACAGTGTTTTTCTGATGGGGATAGACTGAGGCATAATGTGGACCATTGCATTCCCAACACTTTACGGGTTCTTTTCGTTCAAAGTTCTTTGTGTAATTACTGTGATTATTAGCAGGCTCTTTATTTTTTTGATTGTTCTAATTGTTCTGTGAATTATTCTTATTCCCCTGGAAATTCTTATTAGAAAAATTTCTGGCATTATTATTTTTAGAATTCTGATTAGGCACAAACTCTTTCTTCTTTTGATCATAATTATTATTCTTTTTGGCCTTCTAGTTGGCCATACTCTCCTTTTTCCGATTCTGTTCATAACAGAAATTTGCTTTCCTCATAGCTTCTTCTAGAGTTTTTGGATTCTCATACTCAATCCTATCCTTTATGTGATAAGGTAAAAAGCTAAGAAATCAATGTACCTTTGGTTTTTCATACACAAGGTATGATACATACCTAAGCAGAGTTAAAAACTTACTGTTCAAATCTTTCATAGTCATTGTACCTAGTTTCAACTCATAGGATTCTTTAGCCCTTTCTTCATAGTACTGTTCAGATAAAAATTTCTTTTTAAAGTACTTCTTGAATGTGCTCCAATTTATGTTCTTCTTTCTTATACCTTTCACTCTCTTTAAATCTTGCCACCATATATCAGCTTTCCTTGTAAGATTGTAAATAGCCATTCTAGCCTTTAATTGGTTGGAATAGTTATAAATATGGAAGTACTTCTTCATCCCGGATAACTAGGATTCCATTTCCTCCCCCTTTTGAATTTTTCCATTAAATGTTGGTGGCTTGATCTTCTTAAACTCTCTAGAAATTTCTTCATAAGGTTTATATTTTATTTTCCTAGTATGGTGGTTATCCTCACTAATGTCACTAGTATAATGAGAATTACATTGATCACCAAATACTTCGAAAGATGAGCTACTTTCATTTTTAATCTACTTAGTCTTTTTATACTTATGTTGGTAACTTATATCTTTCGAATCATCTCTTTTACCCCTTCCCTCAGTATGAAATCTTTCTATTAGGATCTGATTCAGCTCCTCTTGAGCTCTCAGAATCCTCTCATTTTCTTTTTTAACAGATTCCATTTCAGATTTTAATTCTTTTATTGTTTGTAAAAGTTCTAAGGAATTAGTGGGTATGTCTTCTTGTATAGGTTCTCTTTGTAAATTATCCTGTTCAGTATAGGGAGATTCCTCTTTTGCATATTCCTCCACTCTTTCCATACCTGTTGTTAAACTCAAAAACAAATTTCTCTATTGATAACATTAAAAGAAACAACATCAGCAAAATGATTTAAATTCACTGTTTCATATAAGCAAGTTGAGCTTCTTCAAGGCCTAGTGTTTGAACCTTGTGGTCTGATACCACATGTCAAAACCCTGAAATTTTAACATACATGTAGCAGATAAACTAAGATTTATTTAACTAAGACAGTAAAAATAAAATAGAACCTATTGATGACAAGATGACAAAAGCTTAAGGAGGTCGTTCCTCCTTACCAATCTCCTGGAGAGCGCTCAAACAACGCTTCCTCAGGACCCCCAAGCCTATTCCGGGTCTTCTTGTCTGAGAATTGGGTGGAGAATGAAACTATAGAAACCTATGTCACCTGGCTTGTTCAAATGCCTCAGTAAAGACAATCTGCTCTAATGGGAATCCAAGAGAATTCAAAAATTAGTTTGCAACCTAGAAGGTTAGTTCATTGCTATTGGAATCATAGGGGTTTCAAACAATATTATACAATGACTTATGAACCATTGAGATAGGATATTATGGGAGACAAGTATTAATAGTCACCATAGAGGTTTCTTGGTTTGCTTAAAAATGGTGGGTGTTGCAATCTCCAAACCAATTGTAAAACAAAACAATAGTGTTAATTATCGACATAGATTTAAATTTGGAAAGTTGAAAGAGTAGTCATTCAAGGTAGCTATACCTTGAATTCTATTATAGTTTTGAATGCAATGAATAATAGCATCACAAAATATTTGCTTTGAAAATCAAAATATTTCATGGTGATAACTGTTGGATATCAATAATGTTTCTCACCAGGTAAAGTGCATTGATATATTGGGTCTCAAACAATTCAGTTCCATTAACCTAATAAGTGTATATTAAATTTTAAATTCAAATTATTCTACTCAACGCACTCTAACATGGTAAACCATACATATATGTTTGACACTATAAAATTGTTTCAAATTAGATTATCCCGAGAAAAACACCAAAGAAATTCCCCTCATTTTAAATATGGTACCCAAGGTAAACCATAGATTCTTTAAGGTACAAGGACAAGTCAACAATAATGCTCAAATTTGTTACAACAATATACTGATTATGAGTTCAACATGTCACTCATAGGAATAGAACCTATGTGGGGAGGATAACATTCCATCCCACAACCACTCTAGCTAGACCCAATTGACTTGTTTGACATAACAAATTATGAATTAGAGCAATATATAACATAACATATATAAACCATGTCAAACAAATTTGCTCATTTTGTATTCATAAATATTTAGAATGCTATAAAAGTAATGGAAATGGAAAAGAAATGAAAATAAAATCATATAATATTTATAAGGGATTCTTAGTTTTTGCTAATGAAACAAGACCTACCAATTTCTATAGATCATATCCCAAAAAGTGATGGAAAAATATGTTGGTAAGGGGTTAGATCACACAAAGTGCACTACCACCACTAACAGGAAGGATGTCGACAAAGGTAAAACTCAATCGCGACGGAGGAAGAAACCGAAAAACTAGGATACTTTGGTTGAGTTAGTTAGATATTTGTCAAGTGGGCCAATTTGCAATGACCTAGTGATAATATAAGTATAGTTAGGATTTTAAATCGAAGAGGCGTCTTTTGGATTAGAATCAACCGACTGAGAAATGCTTTTTGTCTTTTGTGGTTCATTTCTAGTATTGGGGTTACGAAGACTTTGTATTATGAGAGAATTTGATCGGTTTTTTCAATCCTAAGTTATAATGTCTTGTCTCTGTGGAATGTGTTGTATATGACGATGTTTAAAATGTGAGTTATGCATTGATAAAATCTTTTCTACATTATTGGGCTAAATCAGCGATGGATCAGATAGGTCGATGAGTAAATATACTACCTCTATGTTTTCCCTTTAACTGTGAATGATGTGAAGTATCGTAATACTTATCGATTTAATGTATGTTGTTGTTTTTGTTGATATGAATCTGGGTTAATATGATTGAAAATAATGATGATAAGTAGATATAGTTAATAGTGCATTTATAAACCTAGATTTCGGGGTAATGTTGTGATTGAGTAAAAAATAGCGTGAAGTCCTCTTCCCATTACATAAACTTGGTTCCTGCAACCCTCCCTTAGACATCTAGGATGAGACTGCATCTGTTCTGCAGGTGTTGCTGGAAAGGGTAAATCATTTCTACGATGATTTTTACGAATTTTGTGTCGGTAGTCATCGACAGAAGTTAAAATTGAACCCATGTCGACAGATATGTGTCAACAAATGGCTTAGTTTTCAGGACCATAGTGTGAAGGAGAAGAGGACATGTTGTGGCATCCGACGAAGCCAGAAATACAGAATTGGTTTGATAAGAAAGCCCAATATTTTGTGGAAGAATATTTTTAGGGTTTATTCCCAACAAATGTTTTTGAAATAAAAGGTATTTCAAGGGATTTGGGTGAAATTAATATTCCTCTAAGACCCGATGCAAAACTAGTAAAGCAACGACCATATAGGTTGAATCCAAGATACAAAGAATGCGTCAAAGATGAACTACAAAGGATTTTGGATGCAGGAATTATTGAACCTATAGAGGAATTAGAATGGATTAGTTTGATGGTGGTGCAGGACAAAAAGACTGGATAAATTCATATTTGTGTCGATCTCAGGAAACTCAATGATGCAAGTCTTCACAAACTATTTTCGACACCATTCACCAATGAAGTACTGGAAGGAGTTGGAGGAAAGGAGATATATTCATTTACGGATGGATTTTTCAGGCTATCATCAGATAAGAATTGAGAAGGAGGATATACACAAAACCAATTTTGTAATAGAATGGGGATGTTTCTAGTACACAATGATGTCATTCAGTCTCAAGAATGCGCCCACAATTTTTTCAAGGTTAGTTATCATTGCATTCAAATACTTCATTCATAAATTCCAAGCTTTCTACATAGGTGACTAGACCATCTATTGGTTGGTAAAAGACCATACAGTGAACCTTTGATTTATATTGGAAAGGTGTCAACAACATCATATCTCACTAAATCTAAATAAATGTATATTTTGCGCACCATTTGGGATCCTATTGGGAAAAATTGTATGCAAGGAAGGCATGTTGGTCGATCCTACCAAGATTGCAATAATTGTCGACCTACCATCACCAACGACATTGAAACATTTGAGGGAATCATTGGGTCACACAAAGTATCACCAGAAGTTTATAAGGGAATATGTTGCGATCACTGAATCAATGGAGAAGCTATTGAAGAAATATGTGAAGTTCGAATGCAACGATGAATGCCAGAGGATCCTCGATATGTTAAAGCATAAGATGGTCACAACACCAATATTACTTTTTCCAGATTGGAAAAATGAGTTCTATGTCCATGTCGATGCTTCATCAATCACTTTAGGAGTAATATTGGCCAAAATAGGAGAAGGATCAATTGATCATTCGATTGCATTTGCAAATCAGAAGTTGTCCACTACAGAGAAAAACTACATGAAAACAGAAATAGAAGGATTGGCAATGGTGTATGCATTACAAAAATTCCTCCTCTACCTGTTAGGATGGCATTTCAAAATGTTTACGGATCAATTAGCATTGAAGTACTTGGTCAATAAGCTTTTGTTGAGGGTGGATATCTTTCGATGGTTACTGTTATTCCAAGAATTTGATTTCGATATCATTGTGAAACATAGATGATTAAACATAGGACCCAACCATCTATCAAGGATAGAATCAGGCGAATAACCTAGCAGCATATAGGATGACCTACCTGATTCAGAACTATTTAGAATCGGAATGGTTGATGACCATTACGAGCAAATAGATCAATTTTTTGGCGACATGAAAATATCTTGAGGATTTCACCATTGGTCAAAAGAACCAACGACTTGTCATAGCTGCTGAATTCCAACTAATTAGAGGGAAGTTGTACAAGATGGGGCCAAATCAAATCATTACGTCGATATGTTCTTCCGCACAAGCAAGAAAGAGTATTTGTAGAGGCACATGGTGGGATTACAAGAGGACATTATGGAGGAACTGCAACCACCAAAAAAATACTTAGATATGGATTATGGTGACCAAAAATACACATTGATGTTGGTCACCCTATATGCTCATTAATTTTAGTAATAAGAAGAGTGCTCAATATAAATTGTCAACCTAGGAAAGTTTGGTTATTTCAAAGGTAACTAAGAAAAATATATGCACAAACACTTCAGTAGGTGATTAATGAAATGCAAATCATTCAAACCTAATAATATCCCAGTCAACTCAAATCCCTATAAAAACAATATTAATTATCAATCTAAGAACTCAAATGATTCCTGATTCCTACAGTATCAATCATATGACTACTCATCTCAGAATGAATTAATATAGAATTTCTTTTGCAAGAAGTTAAATCCTAAATTACCAAATCAAGACAAGCACAAACCATTAAAAAAAACAAACAATTCATAAAATTAATGATCTATCTAATTTAGTAAACTATAAGAAATATAAATGACAAGACTATGTAGGAGTTGAGTGTCACTGTAACAACTGTACTTAATGAGAACATTTTGCATAAAGAAAAGGATTATTCTACACAATCGACTGTTCACACCATACTGTTGCAGGAAACCAAAAGAAAGTATAACAATGCAATTATCTGATAAATACTATTGAAACCATCTACTAATGCATCGAACTAAAATTCCACACCAAGCCAAAATAATTAAAACTAAAAAATCTACTAGTACCAGCAACTCTGTAAGAAGGCGGGCCTTGACCTTCAAACAAAGATGTTTCTAAAGGCTTAACAAAATCTACAACACGAAGTTATTGAGAATTGTTGCTCCTTTATTAAAGTGATCAAACTATAGTTACAGTATCCTCTTTCTACAATCATTCTTGAATATTTCCAACCTCCTGGATCAAATTGCATGTTCATACATATGTAAATATGAAGTCGTTAATATCCACTAATATCGAGAATCCATGAAGATCTACGATTTTCAGGATGTCGAATTAAACAATAACAGTTACAACTATTATTACATTACATGGAACTAGTTCATAATAATGAATTAAATTTTAATATGAACTATTCAAAGGCTGAATGTGCTCTAGCTGATGAAGAAAGATGCTCAGGTAGTTTCAACTAGCTGTGTTGAAGGACATCCGAGCTTATCTCATCAATGGCTTAGACCGGAGAATAAAAAGGAAATTGATGCCAGACATTATTTACCTCTTGAGTACCACAAGCTATTACACTTAGAACATCTGGAGATTCTGAACTTTTCTTATAAAACCAATCACTAGTGAGCGGAATACAAAGATAAAGTTCATAACCATAAGAAAAATCGAGCATTAATGAAACAGAGCAATAATGAATTATACCTTTGAAATCCATGCTTGTTCTTTGGGAAAGGTCATAACTTAGTTATAATTAAGAGGCAAAATCAGGGGAAAAGGGATCAATAAGATTTGAAAAAATGGGCATTTCTAGCACCCAACATCTCCCCCCAGCTATCCAATTGCATTTCCTCATGCAACAACCTCCAACTAGTATGAATCTGAGTCAGACTCTAGACTTTTTCTATGAAAATTGGTGAGGTTGAAGAAAGATTCAGGCCTTTATCCTGTCTATAAAAACCCATTGCTTGCAATTAGGTTGGCCCAACAATCCCTCTCTAGTTTCTTGGTTAAGCTGTAAATTCTCTTCTACTTCCTTTCTGGCCACCAAATGAGTGGAAACCTAAACTTTATCCCTAACCATCTCGGCCCAAATGTATCCATGCATTTAACATATCCTGGAATTTGAGACAAGGAATACTTAAATTTCTCAAAACAATATAGATCCTTTTCCTTTAAGGATATGGAAGAAAATTCCCACCTATAACTGCTTCCTTTCAAGGAAAAAACCTCCTGTTGAGAAATCATATTGACACAAGTAGAAATAATTCCTTGTTGAAATGCAATTAACCGACCAACCTTTTCAGAAGTCAAAAGATGTCTTTCATGTCTAGAAATCAGAGGCACAGGGGCTTGAGGTTCATTACGAATCCACATAGTGGAATTATTCTCATTCCCGTGAATGGTATGAGAAGCATTCCACCAGTGCATATGCTTGGTGACAAAAGAAATGAATTCCCTCAGGTGAATATCCCCGGTGTGAATACTTAGGTTAGAATGAAAGTCTATAAGACATGCCATTTCATGCAGGTATAATTCACATAACATATTTTAATCAGAAAAGTCACTATGAGTAAAGGTTTCTAGAAACTGAGCGGTTCTCATGATTTGACAAGGCGTTCCTTCTTTCAAAGCCCTCATTTTGAATAGATTCATCTATTCAAAGAGAAATATAGGGTAATATGGTTACAGAGCTCTACAGCTCAACAATTACTGAGTTAGGGTGTACATTTGTTCTTTTTCCTTTTGCATGGACTTGTACTTCCTTTACTAATTCAGTTCTTCCTATAACTTATCCTAATGAATTTTCTCAAATAAAATATCCTCAACCCACTTTTCCTTAAGTCCTTTAATAACCTTCTCATGCTCATACAGAGGAATCATTCCTTTCTCACATTGGCCAACATGATATTTCCATTTACTTAATTCGAGCTTCAATAGTGAAATCTATCTCTCCATCTCTTGATTACCTTCTGATCTGGATTTATGCCGGAACATAACAGAATACACAAATAACCATAAAACAATATGCAATGGAAATAAAACTTCATTTCGTTAATCAAATAACTGAAACTTGTTTACATACAGAATGGAAATAGACTAGCTAGAGTGCTAGTAGCTCATCTCTGAGAAGAGATGTGGCAGATACATGCCTCTAAAATATTTGTTACAATGAGGATCTAAGGCCTATATATTATTGAGAAATAATGGAAACCCTACACATCCATAAACCTAACCCTAGGAGGTGAAACGCCAGAATATGGCCCCTTTGGGTAACTTGGTACCTCAATTTCTCGGGGTCATAAATTTGGTATACTACCTCTGTTTGATGCACATGATACATCATTATAAATATCTATTCAAGGAATAAATACACAAATAGAAAATATCAATTCTAAAATAGAACCATATTTTCCAAAACATTCAATGCCGAAAACGCGTCATTTAGGGCCTCAAAAGGGCTCCGAAAGTTTAGGACCCGAAACTACCAAAAATAGTAAATTGTGCTACAATTAAGGTGTCACATGCCCCAATTTTGTAAAATAATTCTATATTATTTTGATTTTATTCCAAGAAATTATGTTAAATTTAATGCTAAGTTGAAACTGATGACTCAGCGGACTCAAAGATGTGGAATGTAATTCTGAATATTTTAATTTTAAATAAATAAAAGTGGAGACAACAGCTTGGGAGAGCTGTTAAAAAGAGTGTTACTGGTCAAGTTGGTGGAGGGAACTAGGTGGAGGGAAAAAAAACAAGTGGAAGCATCCTCAAACACTTCCTATGTTGCAGGTGGCAACCTCCCTACATTTGGGGTCATGCTCCCCCAAGAAAGTGGGATCAGAGTAGGTGGCTCAATTAATGACAACTAACCCAAAAAATACCTAGGCAATCTTAATAAAAGTACCCAATGTAGAGAGCTAAGGATGCTCATTCCAGGAGAAGAATCATTCAGATGAATGCACTTTAAGGAATTCATTGGGAAGGGAAATTTGGAGGAAGGTGTTGAGGGGTAAACTGCAGGAAGGTGATCTAGTACAGCTTTGCAGCTGAAAGGTTTTATTGCAGTATGCAGAGTTGGTATTGAGTCTCAAGACTAGTACTTTGTTGTTTGATCCACCTAGTTCTAGCCAAGGAGACCAGAACAGGCTCGGGGGTCCTGATAATTTGTTGTTTGAGTGCTCTCCAGGAGTTGGTAGGGAGGAACAACCTCCCATTGCTGTTGTCATCCAACTTTAAAAACAGGTTCCATTATCTTTTAATTTCTGTGTTATATTTTATATCTGTGTGTGAACAAATAATGACTGATTATATGTTATGCTGTAAATTGTTAAGTTGAAATATCTTAGTTGTTTCAAGGCTAAATCTGTATTTTGATGAAAGATAAATCCTACCTGTGTTTTTCCCCATCTGGAGTAATCCAGATCGTACTCTAGCACACGTAGTGTGTTTAAATAAATGAAGTATGATAGGAATATGAATGAATAGAATAGTTATGTTTTCAGAGTATTGAAATGTTTCCTTTCAATAGATATTTGTTTTCTAGAAAGTTTATTAATTTGTTTTGCAGAGATGTTGTCAGAACTAGACTGTGTATTTAGAATATTAGAAAAGAACAAGAATCTTATTATTTACTGACAGTAGTATGTTTAAGTATATAGTTCATTTTCTACACAATATCTACTTCTATAAACTGTACATTATACTGAAAGAGAAGAACTAGTATTACTAGATGAATGTTTATGTTTATCATCTATGTTAAGAAAATATGCAAAAATAATACAGATAGTTATCTCTTTTCTTTTAGTACTAACTAATTTACCTGCAACCATATGAACTTGAAATAAGAACTTGATAAATATTTCAGTATTCTTTTCTTATTATTGTCAACTAAAGTACAGTAGTAACCTATGCTGAAGTTATTATTATTATGAACTGTCCTTATACTTCTGCATACAGTATAGATGTAAAGAGTATTAACAAACAGGAAAGTTCTTATTTTTCTTTCAGCAATCTTACAAAGATAATTTTATTAAATAAATACAATTACTATAGACTACTGTCTGTCTTATTTAATATATATAAATACCAATATAAACTTAAGAGGATACATTATTAATAGACCAGCGTAGATCCAAATCCTAGGCTCTATCAAGCGCCGAGAGGGATCAAATCTCTCTAGGAGCAAACCTCTTCTTAGGTATTACACTCAATGAGCTATCAACTTTGGTGTGTCCTATATATACCATTGATTTGGTTCAAACCAAAAGACACATATTTTTATTTAAGGTCAACATAGAATATAGTTATTATTAATATTTAATATTATTTATGGCCAACATATAATAATTAATATTTTTTTTAATTTTGTTAGGAACGAACATTACAACATCTCCCCATAAATGGTTTTAAAACCATATGCAAGGCCCTCCTAAAACCATGGGTTGTTTAGGAGGCCTTGCACATGGTCTTAGAACCATTTGCAAGGCCCTCCTAAACCATGTAGAAAAAAACCATGGGTTTTTTTAGGAGGCCTTGCACATGGTTTTAAAACCATGTGCCTGGTCCTCTTAAACCATATACAATAAAACCATGGGTTGTTTAAAAGGCCAACATTTTTTTGCAAATAATTCAATTTTTATTTTTTTATTATTTTGTTAGGTAGGAACATTACAACATCTCCACCATATTGTGTTTTTTTTATGATCCACGTTTTTTTTTGGGATAATTAAATTTTTACTTTTTTATTGTTTTGTTAGGTAGGAAGATTACAACATCTCCCCCATATTAGGTTGTTTTTCTGGCCGACATTTATTTGTTTTATAATTAAAAAATCTATTTTTTTATTAATAAAAAAATATTACGTAACGTTATGTAACGTTACATAACGTTACGTAACGTTACAAAATCTCCCCCATACTGGGCTATAGAGAGCCTCTCAGCTCAATAATAATATTATTAATATAGATAATATTATTATTAAGAATAAACATTGATGTTTATAAAATTAATAATTCTTAAAAACAAACTGAAGGAAACTGTAGGATAGTAATAACAAAGTAACACTACTAAAATTAATACTTTATAAAAGTTAAAAAGGATAAATCCTAGCTCATTTTATGAGCATAATTAATTTGTATTTTAAAATACTGTAGTAACCTAGGTTAAATATAAGTTAGTTCTTTTAAAAAATATTTAAAGAACCAACTAAAAATATTATGCACCAAAATGAAACACATTACTAATCAACTTATACAAAATGTGTTTATAAAGAAACTGTGCCCTTTCTTTTACTAACAACATACATCTTTAGAAATAAATGTCAGGGTTAAAACCCTTAAAACTATTACATTTACAGATATCAAAATATTAAAAACCAACTTTACATAAATTATGTAATTATTAATAACCAGATTAATATAATTACTCACAGTCCTTTGAAAGGACAAATAATAATCTACTCACAGTCCTTGAAGGACAAATGGAAAAACTACATAATTATTATAACAAGAATAATTTATATGAACACAAGGGTTTTACAAGTCAAACCCTAATCCATTTTCGAATCAAACAAGCAAGAATTAAGTTACGGCTGTAAGTATCGGCCTTAAGTTTTTATTTATAAACTCTTACAGAGTACGCAAACAGAGTATAAACTTCATTACATTCAAGAAGGGTAAAACCCTAACTTTTTACACATAGTGTAATGTAAAACATTGTTAAACCAAAGAAGTCTATTGACAGCATTGTCATTATAAAATTTACAAACATTAAACTAGGATGTAAAGCCAAAGCTTTGACTAAGTACAGTGCTCAATATAAATCGAGTCTACCCTAGCAAGGGTTTAATTTAAGTATTTAACAATAGCCTATAAAAACATTAAACAATAACATAACTTGTGGTGAGACAAGGGAGGTTTTTCCAAAACCCTGGGCGAGTCCAACAACCACCCTAACATTAGCAGAGTGAAAATCCATCATTTGGACCATGGGGCTTACCCGTAAGCGAACCACGATCCACATATTTTGTATGTGACTGTCTATTCATCTTTGAACAAGATTTACTGTGGCGAGTACCTGTAAGCAAGTAACAAATCACTGTCAGTAAATTATACCAATATAAATCACGGTAAAAGAAAAGTGTTTTTGACAATGAAGCAATTTGAACTTAAAATATTATTTACCTAACAGAAGAGAACGATGAGTAGCCTCAATGAAGCACTGTAACCTATAGGCCTTTCCTTCTTAAAACTTAACAGCATGCAAGGGTGTCTCTCACACAACGGCGAGCCACAATAACTATAACCAAATACTGAAGCACACTGAAACCTACGAAGACAACGAAAGAAGATTACACAAGCGGTGAGCTAAGGGTATCGAATATCTCCACTATGTGTAGAATGAGAACCTAGCCATGGAAAATGGATTTCAAATCACACATTTGCAACACTAGCAACATTTGCAGCAAGGCTCAAGGCAACCAGAGCGAAGAAGAGCAACGGCCGCCATGGAAAGGCCAAACCGAGCAGCCTCAAGGGCTAGTGCAAACTGCAGAGGAACAATGATAAGGGTTAGGTTAAGCAATGTTTTATATCCCCGACACTTGGTCAGGAGACGACCACATGGTCTCCATTAATCAAACACATAGTGGGTCAAATACTACGGTGCCTGCGTAGAACAATCCAATTATTAAATCATTGGAACGAGTTTTTAAAACCATAGTATAATCCCAATAATTTTCTTTGACATTGTTAATAATTTGCATCATATCATTTGCTAGTGTAAGGAGGTAATTTTCAACATTATTGGGCACATTGGTCCATCATGGTGACACTTAAACCTTTGTTAAAACCCGATATTCATTCTTAAATAAAAACTCATTTCCACTATAAACCATATGTTATTACAATTTGAATGGTGGCATAACTTCTTGTTAAACGATGTTGTTTTTACAATTTAGAAATCAAGTAATGCATGTTTATTGATATATATAGAGATCAAGGTTTTCTTTACTATAGATAAGAGATTTATGTTGTATTGGGAGAGTTCTTATTAACCAATGAACAACTATAGTTTTCTTTATAATAAAACTATAGTTTATACTTGGTAAATGTCTTGCAATAACAATATCACAAGTCATAATGTTATGAATGGCATAATGCATTAGTGTAAAGGATTATAAATTGTATTTTGAATATGTTATTGATTATAAACTAAGTATAGACGAAATGTCTATCAAACAACATTTATGCATGTCTACGAGACTCACAAAATCTAACAACTCAATAATAACATACCTTTGAAGTGATAAGAAGAACTTATCGTAAGAGTATTGCTATGGAATTTTGTTACACAATTCGCAGCAACATTACGTTGATGAATTTTGAGTTATGACTCAAATTGGAAGTTACTAAAAGATTCACCAGGACAATTGAGTAACAAGTAGTTAGAAAACTAAACAAGATAACTAGAATAGGAATGAATCTTTTGAGACCAAAAGTTATTAGAACATCATGGTTTAACATGACAATTTAAGTATAGGTAAAAACAATGATCTTATGTAGGAAGGCTTGATGGCTTGCAGCTTATAAAATCAAACTTATGCTGTCCTAGTTTATTAGACTGTAAGGTTTATTGCAGAAGTGAAACGTGGGATAATTGTTACTCACTCAAGATATTGTACTAATGCATGAACGCTGATAAAAACAATCTTTATAACATTACAAATTACATACACTAGAGTAGAAATACTTTGTAACTGAGAGTCTAAATCTAAAAGTCGCAAACATATCTTACTGTCGTTACTTACAGCTGAATGTGACTTCTAGAAAAACTGAAGAAAGCTAATGGTTTTACCTTACATGAGTTGTCTAGAGTTTAACAGCTTAGTTACTATGCTTTTAAATTGTAAATAAATTACTGCTGACACTTTAAAGAAATTTTATTATTTACTCGTTCGATCATACCTGTAAACCTGTAAGAATCAGCATTCATCTGCATTAGCACGATTGCTAAGTAAGCCCTGGATTCAAAAGTAGATTCCACCTACTTGACATGAAAAGACTAACCAGAAAACTGAAGTAAAACAGCACGCAAGAAAACTATAATCTTGTTACAAAATGAACTGTTAATTTATTAAATTAGAGTTTAGTGAAACTATTTACTTGACTGTTACTTTTTATGCAAATTGTTAGCAGTTAGTAGACCGTAGGCTTTAGCATTTATGGTTATCTAAAAAATTTAAATTTTTGTGAAAATTTGGGGTTTTGACATGTGGTATCAGAGCACAAGGTTCAAACACTGGACCTTGATGAAGCCCAAATAGCTTTCATAAAATAGTAAATTAAATTTTTATGCTAACGTATTTTATTTTTAAATGTTATTCAACAGAAAACTGTCTTTTTCTGAAGTTTAACAGGAAGGTATGGAAAGGTTGGAAGAGTATGCATAGGAGGAGTCTCCAGCTACAGAAACAGGAAATTTACCTAAAGATCCTATACCAAAGGATTTAACTACAAATTCCTCAGAGCTGTTACAGACTGTAAAATATTTAAAAAAATGAAATGGAGTCTGTAAAGCGAGAGAATGAAAGGATTATGAGGGCTCAAGAAGAGCTAAATCAAATCCTAATTGAAAAGTTTCAAACTGAGGGTAGGGGTAGAAGGTCAGAATCTGAAGATGCCAGTCATCAACGAAAATCTAAAAATATGAAGCATACAAAAACTGAAATTAGTTCATCGTTTGAAGCGTTTGGTGAACAACAAAATTATCATACTACTAGTGACAATAGTGATGATAATCTGTACGCTAAGAAGAGGAAATACAAACCTTATGAGGAAATTTCTGGGGAATTCAAAAAGATAAAACCACCAACTTTTAATGGAGAGAATGAGAAGGGGGAGGAAGCTAAATCTTGGTTATCTGGGATGAAGAAGTACTTCCAAATATATAATTATTCTAACCAGTTAAAGGCTAGAATGGCTATATATAACCTCTCAGGAAAGGCTGACATTTGGTGGCAGGACTTGAAGAGAGTTAAGGGTATAAAAGAGAAAGAAGTTAACTGGAGTACCTTTAAGAGGTATTTTAAAAATAAATTCATGTCGGAGCAGTATTATGAGGAGAGAGCTAAAGAGTATTATGAACTAAAGTTAGGTTCAATGACAATAAAGGATCTGAACAGCAAGTTCTTAAGTCTACTTAGGTATGTACCCTACCTTGTAGATGAGAAACTAAAGGTACAACAATTCCGTAGCTATCTACCGTATCATATTAAAGATAGAATTGAATATGATAACCCAAAGACCTTGGAGGAAGCTATGAGGAAGGATAACTTTTGTTTTGAGCAGAATCGAAAGAAAGAAACCCTGACCAACTGGAAGGCTAAGAAAAATAATAATCAGTTTGAATCTAAGAAGAATAATTTTGTGCCTAACAGAAATTTTATGAACAATAAGGCCAAAAACTATTCTAATAACAAGAATTTCCAAGGAAATAGGAACAGTACACCTAACAATCAGAATAATTCTAAAGGTAAGGAAACTGCAAGTAATCATGGAAACTTTACCAATAATTTTGAGCGTAAAGAGCCTGTCAAGTGCTGGGAGTGTAATGGCCCACACTATGCTTCAGTCTATCCAAACCAGAAGAAGACTGTTAGCAACATTCATACTATACAAGAAGAGATGACTGTTGGGGAACTAGCAAGGAGCATGCCTAGAATCAATGCAGCCTTGGAGAACCGACAAGCTAAATATCAGACTTCCATGGTGGAAGTAGAAGGTATGATTAATCAGACCCCTGTACCTATTTTAATTGATCCAGGAGCTAATCTCAGTTATATTGCACCTCAGATAGTGAAAAAATGTAAGTTATCTGTTGATAAGTTTGATAATTCATGGTTAGTTCAGTTAGCTACTAGTGCTAAAAGAAAAGTAACTTGTTTTGTGAAAGAATGTGCTTTACTTATGGATAAATTTGAAATTGTTGTTAAACTTAATGTTTTGCCACTTGGCTCTTATGATTTGTTGATTGGTATGGACTGGTTAGAACAACATAGAGTAATTCTAAACTGTTATGATAAAACTTTCACATGCTTAAACAGTGATGAAAAACCAGTAAGTGTTAAGGGTATTCCTAGAAAAACTACGGTAAGGAAGATTTCTGCTTTACAACTGAAAAGAGATGTTAGAAAAGGATGTAAATATTACATAGTAACAATTATCGATGAGGAAAGTAAAATTAACACAGATAATTTAAAAGTAGAAGACATCCTAGTCTTAAAAGAATATGTTGATGTATTCCCAGAAGAAATTTCGGGATTACCTCTGAAAAGGAAATTGGATTTCACCATTGAGCTGGTACTGGGTGCAGTACCTAGCTCAAAGGCCCCTTATCGAATGAACATATTGGAACTTAATGAGTTAAAATCGCAATTAAAAGAGTTAATTAATAAAAATTATATTCGACCAAGTGTGTCTCCCTGGGGGGCACCTGTCATCTTCGTCAAGAAGAAAGACGAAACTATGCGACTATGCATAGACTACCGTCAGCTAAACAAGATGACTATCAAAAATCGATATCCGTTGCCCTGCATAGATGATCCGATTGATCAACTATGTGGAGCCACGATGTTTTCGAAAATAGATTTAAGGTCTGGATATAATCAAGTGAGGATTAAAGATGAAGACATCTTCAAGATAGCCTTTAGAACAAGATATGGTCATTATGAATTTGTCGTAATGCCATTCAGGATTACTAACGCCCCAGATGTCTTCATGTTCCTAATGAACAACGTAATGCATAAGTATTTAGATATGTTTGTGGTCGTGTTTATCGACGACATTCTAATCTATTAAAAAACTGAAGAATAACATAAAGAACACCTAAAAATTGTTTTGCAAGAGTTGTGAGAACATCAACTCTTTGCAAAGTTTAGTAAGTGTGATTTCTTTAAGGATAAGATTCAGTATTTAGGTCACGTAGTGACCAAGGAAGGAATTTCCGTAGATCCTAAAAAGATATGGACAATCAAAGATTGGCTAGTTCCTAAGGATGTGACGGATGTTAGATCTTTCATGGGCATTACCGGTTACTACCGGAGGTTCATTGAAGGCTTTTCAAGGATAGCAAATTTGATAACTTCCTTGCAAAAGAAAGGAAAGAAGTTCGACTGAAATCAGAAATGTGAAGAAAACTTTAAGAAGTTAAAAACTTTATTAACTAGCGCACCTATTTTAAGAATAGCATATCCTAATAAAGAATTTGTAGTGTGCACTGATGCCTGTAATGATGGCTTAGGTGGTGTTCTGACTCAAGAAGTGCATGTTATTACCTATGAGTCTAGAAAGTTAAAAGTTCACGAAAATAATTACGCAACATATGATCTGGAACTAGCAGCTATAATACACACCTTAAAGATGTGGCGACATCACTTAACTGGCAGAAAATTTGTTTTAATGACTGATAATAAAGGATTGAAGTATCTTTAAGATCAGCCAAATTTTAATGCCATGAAAGCTAGGTGGTTAGCTTTCTTGAGCGTGTATGAATTTGAAATCCAGCATATAAAAGGTAAAGAAAATAAAGTTGCTAATGGATTAAGTAGAAACGCAAGGCTGAATTTTGCAACAACAATCAACACTTATGTTTCAGACTTAGATGAACAGCTTAAAGAAGGAATAAAACAAGATGAGGGTGAATTCACGGACCTGGGTAACACTTTTTGGCAAGCGCATTTCGGCAAAAACAGAAAAACGCACCTCGGTCGAGGGCTTGTTAAGCCCTCGATCGAGGTCTTAATATCTC
>LPNX010163919.1:23204-66965 GCA_001517045.1 Pseudotsuga menziesii
ATTTACTAGAATTTGCAAGCTTAAGCTAAGGAAAACCCAACAGAAAATTTAATAAAAGGTTACAGTTTAAATGAAAAAGAATTTTTACTGTATAAAGATAAATTGTATGTACCTAACGTATCTAAGGTCAAGCTGTTAATTCTGGATGAAATTCATAAAACACCATATTAAGGTTATCAAAAGCCTATAACCATGTTAAGAAAAGAGTATTTCTGGCCAAGTATGAAAACAGAAGTAGCTGAATATGTTGCAAGGTGTTTAGAATGTCAACAGGTAAAAATTGAACACCAACATCCAGCTGGTTTGATACAGCCTTTACCTATCCCTAGCTGGAAATGGGAGGTAATTAGTCTAGATTTTATTACTGGACTTCCTAGAAATCAAAATCAGAATGATTCTATCATGGTAGTAGTTGATAAGTTAAGCAAGGCAGCTCATTTTATACCTGTTAAAACTACTTACAAAGCTGCCAACATAGCTGATATTTTTCTAAAGTAGATTTTTCGATTACATGGAGTATCAAAAGTCATAATCTCAGACAGAGATCCTAAGTTTACAGGAAATTTTTGGAAGTCCTTGTTTAAAGGATTAAATACTACATTGAATTTCAGTACTTCTTTCCATCCTCAAACAGATGGACAAACTGAAAGGGTAAACCAGGTACTGGAAGATTTATTGAGAATGTATGTGAAAGATTAGCCAGGTAAATGGGAGGACTATTTACATCTAGTAGAATTTGCGTATAATAATAATTATCAGACATCATCTAGATTTAGTCCATTTGAAATTTTATATGGACGAAAATATAATACTCCTATCTCTTGGAGTAATCCAGTAGATAGATTGGTATTAGGTCCAGAACTGTTGAAAGAAATGGGAGAAATTGTGAAACAAGTGCAGGGAAATTTGAAATTGGCACAGGATCGGCAGAAAAGTCAAGCAGACTTGAAAAGAACTCCAAAGGAGTTTTAGGTAGGTGAACATGTGTTCATCAAGGGAAGGCCCAAAAAGAGCTCTCTAAGACTAGAGATTTGTGCAAAATTGGCACCTCGTTACTGTGGCCCATTTGAAATTATGTATAGGATTGGACAAGTAGCTTATCAATTAGCATTACCGCCTAACTTAAGAGTACATAATGTTTTTCACATTTTCGTTTTAAATAAATATGTTCATGATGCTACTCATCTTGTTAACTGGAATGTTGTACAGGTGGAACCAGAAGGAGAATTTCTAGTGGAACCGGATTGTATCCTTGGGAGGAGGGAAATTACACTTCGGAACCGCACCATTGGACAGGTGAAGCTGCAATGGAAGCACCTTAGTCCAGAGGAAGCCACCTAGGAATTGGAAAGTAAAATGTGAGATGCATATCCAATTTTGTTCCAAGGGACTTCGGAGGATGAAGAATAAATAACATTAAGGACGATGTTATATTCCAAGGGGGTGTGTATGTCACGTGCCCCAATTTTGTAAAATAATGTTATCTTATTTTAATTTTATTCCAAGACATTATGTTAAATTTAATGCTAAGTTGAAACCGATGACTCAGCAGAGTCAAAGATGCGAAATGTAACTCTGAATATTTTAATTTTAAATAAATAAAAGTGGAGACAACAGCTTGGGAGAGCTGTTAAAAAGAGTGTTATTGGTCAAGTTGGTGGAGGGAACTAGGTGGAGAGAAAAAAGACAAGTGGCAGCATCCTCAAACACTTCCTATGTTGCAAGTGGCAACCTCTCTACATTTGGGGTCATGATCCCCCAATAAAGTGGGATCAGAGAAGTTGGCTCAATTAATGACAACTAACCCAAAAAAGACCTAGGCAATCTTAATAAAAGTACCCAATGTAGAGATATGAGGCTGCTCATTCCAAGAGAAGAATCATTCAAGTGAATGCACTTCAAGGAATTCATTGGGAAGGGAAATTTGGAGGAAGGTGTTGAGGGGTAAACTGCAGGAAGGTGATCTAGTACAGCTTTGTAGCTGAAAGGTCTTACTGCAGTATGCAGAGTTGGTATTGAGTCTCAGGACTAGTACTTTGTTGTTTTCTCCACCTAGTTCTAGCCAAGGAGACCAGAACAGGATCGGGGGTCCTAAGAAGTCGTTGTTTGAGCGCTCTCCAGGAGTTGGTAGGGAGGAATGACCTCCCATTGCTGTTGTCATCCAGCTTTAAAGAGAATTTCCATTATATTTTAATTTCTATGTTATAGTTTATATATGTGTGTGAATAAATAATGACTGATTATATGTTATGCTGTAAATTGTTAAGTTGAAATCTCTTAATTGTTTCAAGGCTAAATCTATATTTTGATGAAAGATAAATCCTACTGGTGTTTTCCCCAATCTGGAGTATCCAGATCATACTCTAGCACAGGTAGTGTGTTTAAATAAATGAAGTATGATAGGATTATGAATGAATAGAATACTTATGTTTTCAGAGTATTGAAATGTTTCCTTTCAGTAGATAGTTATTTTCTAGAAATTTTATTAATTTGTTTTGCAGAGATGTTGTCAGAACTAGATTGTGTATTTAGAATATTAGAAAAGAACAAGAATCTTATTATTTACTGACAGTAGTATGTTTAAGTATATAATTCATTTTCTACACAGTATCTACTTCTATAAACTGTACATTATACTGAAAGAGAAGAACTAGTATTACTTGATGAATGTTTATGTTTATCATCTATGTTAAGAAAAGTTGCAAAAATAATACAGATAGTTATCTCTTTTCTTTTAGTACTAACTAATTTACCTGTAACCATCTGAACTTGAAATAAGAACTTGATAAATATTTCAGTATTCTTTTCTTATTATTGTTAACTAAAGTACAGTAGTAACCTATGCTTAAGTTATTATTATTATGAATTGTCCTTATACTTCTACAGATAGTATAGATGTAAAGAGTATTAACAAACAGGAAAGTTCTTATTTTTCTTTCAACAATCTTACAAAGATAATTTTATTAAATAAATACAATTACTATAGACTGTTCTCAGTCTTATTTAATATATATAAATACCAACATAAACTTAAGAGGATACATTATGAATAGATAATAATATTATTAATATAGATAATATTATTATTAATAATAAACAGTGATGTTTATAAAATTAATAATTCTTAAAAACAAACTGAAGGAAACTGTACGACAGTAATAACAAAGTAACACTACTGAAATTAATACTCTATAAAAGTTAAAAAGGATAAATGCTAGCTCATTTTCTGAGCGTAATTAATTTGTCTTTTTATATACTGTAGTAACCTAGGTTAAATATAAGTTAGTTCTTTTAAAAACTATTTAAAGAACCAACATTAAAAACTATTTAAAGAACCAACTAAAAATATTATGCATCGAAATGAAACACATTACTAATCAACTTATACAAAATGTGTTTATAAAGAAATTGTGCCCTTTCTTTTACTAACAGCATATATCTTTAGAAATAAATGTCAAGGTTAAAACCCTTAAAACTATTACATTTACAAGTATCAAAATATTAAAAACCAACTTTACATAAATTATGTAATTATTAATAACTAGATTAATATTAATCACAGTCCTTTAAAAGGACAAATAATAATCTACTCACAGTCCTTTAAGGACAAATGGAAAAACTACATAATTATTATAACAAGAATAATTTATATCAACACAAGGGTTTTACAAGTCAAACCCTAATCCATTTTCCAATCAAGCAAGCAAGAATTAAGTTATGACTGTAAGTATCAGCCTTAAGTTTTTATTTATAAACTCTTACAGAGTACGCAAACAGAGTATAAACTTCATTACATTCAAGAAGGGTAAAACCCTAACTTTTTAGATAGAGTGTAATGTAAAAGATTGTTAAACCAAAAAAGTCTACTGACAGCATTATCATTATAAAATTTACAAACTTAAACCAGGAAGTAAAGCCAAAGCTTAGAAGAAGTACAGTGCTCAATATAAATCGAGTCTACCCTAGAAAGGGTTTAATTTAAGTATTTTAACAATATCCTGTAAAAACATTAAACAATAACATAACTCGTGGTGAGACGAGGGAGGGTTTTCCAAAACCCTGGGTGACTCCAACGACCACCCTAACATTAGCAGAGTGAAAATCCATCATTTGGACCATGAGGCTTACCCATAAGCGAACCGTGAGCCATGGCTTTTGTAGGGGACTTTATATTCATCTTTGAACAAGATTTACAGCGGGGAGTACCTACAAGCAAGTAACAAATCATTGTCAGTAAATTATACCAATATAAATCAAGGTAACAACAAAGTGTTTTTGACAATGAAGCAATTTGAACTTAAAATATTATTTACCTGGCATAAGAGAACAACGAGCAGCCTCAACGAAGCACTGTCACCTACAGGCCTTTCCTTCTTAAAAATTAATAGCATGCAAAGGTATCTCTCACCCAACGGCAAGCCACAAGAACTGTAACCAAATACTAAAGCACACTGAAAGCTACAAAGACAGTGAAAGAAGATTGCACAGGCGGTGAGCTAAGGGTATCAATTATCTCCACTATGTGCAGAATGAGAACATAGCCATGGACAATGGCTTTCAAATCACACACTAGCAACACTAGCAACATTTGCAGCAAGGCTCAAGGAAACCAGAGTGAAGAAGAACGACGACCGCCATGGAAAGGGCAAACCGAGCAGCCTCAAGAGCTAGCGCAAACTGTGGAAAAACAATGATAAGGGTTAGGTCAAGAAGTGTTTTATATCCCCGACACTTGGTCAGGAGAGGACCATGCGGTCTCCATTAATCAAACGCATAGTGGGTCAAAGACTATGGTGCCTGCGTAGAACAATCCAATTATTAAATCATTGGAATGAGATTTTAAAACCATAGTATAATCCCAATAATTTGCTATGACATTGCTAATAATTTGCACCATATCATTTGCTAGTGTAAGGAGGTAATTTTTAACATTATTGGGCACATTGGTCCATCGTGGTGACACTTAAACCTTTGTTAAAACCTGATATTCATTCTAACATAAAAACTCATTTCCACTATAAACCATATGTTATTACAATTTGAATGGTGGCATAACTTCTTGTTGAACGATGTTGTTTTTATAATTTAGAAATCAAGTAATGCATGTTTATTGATATATATAGAGATCAAGGTTTTCTTTACTATAGATAAGATATTTATGTTGTATTGGGAGAGTTCTTATTAACCAATGAACAACTATAGTTTTCTTTATAATAAAACTATAGTTTATACTTGGTAAATCTCTTGCAATAAGAATATCACAAGTCATAATGCATTAGTGTAAAAGATTATAAATTCTATTTTGAATAAGTTATTGATTATAAACTAAGTATATACTAAATGTCTATCAAACAACAGTTATGCATGTCTATGAGACTCACAAAATCTAACAACTCAATAATAACAGAACTTTGAAGTGATAAGAAGAACTTATCGTAAGAGTACTGCTATGGAATTTTGCTACACAGTTCGTAGCAACATTACATTGATGAATTTTGAGTTACGACTCAAATTGGAAGTTACTAAAAGATTCACCAGGACAATTGAGTAACAAGTAGTTATAAAACTAAACAAGATAACTAGAATAGGAATGAATCTTTTGAGACCAAAAGTTATTAGAACCTCGTGGTTTAACATGAAAATTTAAGTATAGGTAAAAACAATGATCTTATGTAGGAAGGCTTGATGGCTTGCAGCTTATAAAATCAAACTTATGCTGTCCTAGTTTATCAAACTATAAGGTTTATTGCAGAAGCGAAACATGGGATAATTGTTACTCAGTCAAGATATTGTACTAATGCATGAACGCAGATAAAAAAAAAATTTATAACATTACAAATTACATAGACTAGAGTAGAAATACTTTGTAACTGAGAGTCTAAAGCTTAAAGTCACAAACATATTTTACTATCGTTACTTACAGCTGAATGTGACTTCTAGAAAAACTGAAGAAAGCCAATGGTTTTACCTTACAGGAGTTGTCTAGAGTTTAACAACTTAGTTACTAAGCTTCTAAATTGTAAATAAATTACTGCTGACACTTTAATTAACTTTTATTATGTACTCGTTCGATGATACCTGTAAACCTGTAAGAATCAGTATTCATTTGCATTAGCACGATTGCTAAATAAGCCCCAGATTCAAAAGTAGATTCCACCTACTTGACATGAAAAGACTAATCAGAAAACTGAAGTAAAACAACACACAAGAAAACTATAATCTTGTTACAAAATGAACTGTTAATTTATTAAATTAGAGTTTAGTGAGACTATTTACTTGACTGTGAATTTTTATGCAAACCATTAGCTGTTAGTATACCGTAGGTTTTAGCATTTATGGTTATCTAAAAAATTTAATTTTTTATGAAAATTTGGGGTTTTGACATAAGGAAACTGAAAAACCGAAAGAAACAATCATGGGGTTCCAAGTGGAATAGGTGGGTGGATCATGATCATGTCGCTTCTTGTACTTACCATTGGATCTATCCAATACATCATGGACCTATTGGAGAATGTGTTGAATACGCTCAATGAAGTTGTTCGCCTTGGAAACTTCAGACTGGACATGAGCTGAATTAGCCTGAGTAGCTACTAATGGCATGGATACGTCAATGGGACAAAGTGGCTGGAATCCCAAGCCCACCTAAAAGGGGTTGTGGTCGATAGAGCTATGGAGGGCCCAATTATAGCTATGTTGTACATAGGGGAGGCTCTCATCCCATGTGCATGGATGCTTTGAGTTGTACATGCGCAAAATGTGTACGATCATCCTATTGACGACCTCTGTCTGGCCATCATTCTGGGGATGGAAGGCTGTGGGCTTTGTGAGATTGGTGTCTAGCATTGACCATAGGCTAGAACAAAATGTACTAAGTAACCTATAGTCCCGATCTGAGATTATAGACTGTGGGATCCCAAAGTGTACCCAAACTTGTTCAAAGAAGAGTTTAGGAGTGGATTTTGCTGTGATATTATTCTCGTCGTCCGCTACTATGGCCATCTTTGAGAATATTTTGATGACCACGAACAAACAGTCATTGTTGTGCTTAGTAGAAGGAAGGACTGACATGTAATCCATGGATATTGATTCCCAAGGTCTACTATGGGTAGGAAACAAAGTATAAAGGCTTTTCTTCTTGATCGACAATTTGGAAATGGCGTAGGAAGTGCACGATCGGATGTACTTACTGATGTCCTATAGAAGGTTCGACCAATAAAAATACTTCTGTAGCACTGCCACTCTTTTTGTGACCCAAAAATTCCCAACAACCCAACTATAGTGCGCTTCCCAAATCATCTTGGCACACTCGCTTGAAGGAACAAAAAGGTGTACCATGTGACATAGTAGTGCATCATGGAGATGAAAATTTGGAAATTGGTTTCCCTCCAAGAGTTCCTTGTATGTGTGGTTGAATTCTGGATCGCTCTTGTAGAGAAGCGTCCAATCAAAAGTCTCGTTCCCACAAGATTTGAACACGATGGTTATCGCCACGATCGGTGGTCGGCTGAGGTAGTATGCAACATTATTGGTGCTTCCCTTCTTATACTTGATGTTCAAATGAAACTGTTGTATATATGTGGACCACTTTTGATGGAAATCATTCTGTAAATTCTCTTGTGTCTATATGAACTACATGGGTCGATGGTCTGTGTGGATGATCATTTCCTTCCCCAAAATGTAATTCTTCCATTGTCAGCAAGCCTATACAATGGAATACATCTCTTTTTCATAATTGGGATATTTGCGAACTGTGTCGGATAGTGTCTCACTATGATATTCCACTGGATGCACTTATTGAGTAAGGACTTCCCCAATAGCATAGTCATAGGCATCTGTCTCAATCTCAAATGGTTGTTGCAAGTCTGGTAATGTGAGCACTGGGGCATAGCAGAGACAATGTTTCAATTCTGCAAACGCCTTCTATTGAGTTTTCGACCAGAATAATTTTTCTTTCACTCCTCCCTTGGTGACTTGACTCAAGGGCCAAGTGATATGAGAGAATCCCAACACGAACCTACGGTAGAAATTAGCAAGACCTAGAAAGATACAAAGCTCTGATAGAGTGGTTGGGGCTGGCCAATCCCGAATGACTTGGATCTTGGTTGGATCCACATGTACCCGACACTCATCAATAATGTGTCCTAGATACTAAGCCTGGGTCATTCCAAAAGTGTGCTTGTCCAAATTGGCACACAATTTGTGCTTCTACAGTGTTTGGAGGACTTGGCGGATATGGTGGAGGTGCTCCTCCCAAGTCTAGATGAATATCAGGACGACATCCAAGTACATTACTACAAATGAGTTGGTGAATGGCTGAAAGATGTCATCCATCAGTCTCATGAAGGTTGTGGGAGCATTTGTCATCCCAAAAGGCATGACCAACCATTCGAAAAGGACCTCCTTGGCTTTGAAGCTAGTCTTCCACACATTGGTTGGTTCGATCGGTACCTGGTGATACCCATAATTTAATTCAATCTTGCTGAAATATTTCTCTCATTTAATTTGGTCCAAGAGGTCATCAATCCATGGGATCGGGTACCTATTCCGGACAGTGATATTGTTCAGCACCTGATAGTCAATATAGAGTCTCCAAGTCCCACCTTTCTTCTGTACCAACATGACCGGGATCCCATAGGGCGATGAAATTGGTTGGATGTGACCCTTCTACAGTAGCTCCTGAATATTCCTTTTAATTTCATCATTCTCCATAATATAGAGTTTATATATCGGTCGATTCAAAAGTGGCACTCCTAGGGCAGGATCGATGGGGGTGCTTGACTTGACAGTGCAGATGCACCCCTGTGGGTGAGGTGAATATGTCCCAGTACTCCTCCATGACCTTGTCCATTTGTGAAGCCCTCTCTAGAGGTTGTGACCACGATATTCCTTTTTCCCTGAGGGTAGATCATCAAGAAAACAAATTTCCCAGTTTTGGAAATGAGCTTACTGCATTGTTTTGTAGAAACCAAAGAGATAGAGGCAGGCAATTGTACCTCTGGTATCTTGTACAACTTATTTCTCAACATAATAATAATAGTGTGAGGATGGGACTCATACATAGAATGTCTCTTCCATAAGTATGGTTGGCCTAATAATACATCACAAAAATCAAGAGGAGCAATATCACATAATACCTCATTGGCGAAGGGCTTGATGCTGTAGGGAAGGCGGCACTGCTGGCTGACACGGAGATCCCGTCCTCGGTGAATCCACCTAATTGTGTACAGCTGCAGGTATGTGTTGGTTGACAAGCCCAACCTATTCATGAACTCTATTGAAATGAGGTTCTTTTGGCTCCCACTGTCGACAATGAACTGTAGGGAGGAACCCTTTAGCCACATCTAGGAGTGGAAAAGACGCTCCTCTTCCTTTGAATATTCTGGTTCTTCCTTTTGGATCTTTGTGGCAGCAATAGTGGCATTGAGCTCTGCATCGATAATATTCTTCCCTCTATCATTCCCCTTCTTGGGTTCTGATTCAGTGTCATATTATGCATCTAATTTGGAATCCTTTATCTTGGCCACTATTGACTGCTTGGCCTGACACTCACTTGTGTTATGAGTGGGGCTCTTATGGAACCCGCACCACTTTCTCGCTTCCCTCTTCAACTTCGCAGTGTTGCTCTTTTATTCTGGCTTTGTCAATATTTATTAATTCTCCATGCCTTGGCTGTGTCCTTGGTTTTGCAATTTGGGGGCACCTTTCAATTGCTTCTGATTTGTAGATACAAAGTATCACTTTTTTTGTTTGAATTTTTGCTCAATTTTGGAAGCATACCAGTATGGCATACCAAGGGAGGAGATGTTGAGGAACTTCATTTCCTCCTAAATGTATCTATGTAGACAAATACGGTACTTCAGCACCAAATGATTCTCTAAATATTTGATACCCAACTTGGTGTGCAGGGTATGGAACATATTCGTCAGCTCATGCACATCTTAATCTCTTTGCTGCCGTAGCGTAGTCTACTAAATGTACTTGTCCTCATATCTCCCCACAGGATAATATTGTTCGTTTATGATATATTGGAAAGAATTCCAAGTGGGTGTGGCCAAGAACAGAGAGGGTTCCTCCTCGTCCTTTCTTTCACAGTAGGTTTCCCACTAGTCCTTGACATGGGGGGCGGCTTTGAGTAGTGAAAAGGAAATCTTTTCTCTATCGAAAAATTCATGAACCGAGAAATATCCTTCTAATAGATTCAACCATCTATCGATGACATATACATCTATTCGTCCATAAAATAGGGGAATGTCAAAGTTTACTTGTAGCTTAAAAGGGGATGCACCTCTAGAGTGGTGCTAGATGCAGATGCGCTGCTAGTGGGAAGTCATTGAAGGATCTGGGAAAAGTTATCCATCATTCCATACCTTTATTTTTCAAGGGCCTCCTTGAGCAACATTTTGATAGGATATTATACACCCTCGTATTTCTTTTTGTCCCCCATGGGCGGTCATCGGGTTTTACGAGGCTGGTCTTGCAGACGTTCAACCAGATCAAGCCCTAACTCCTTATACCCCGCCCTCATTAGGGACATGTAAAGAAGGATCGAGAAAGAGTAGATTGATATGATACCAATGATATGGATTTATGTGGGAACGCAACAAAATACACAAATAACCATAAAAAAAAATATGCAGTGGAAATAACACTTCATTTCATTAATTAAAGAACTAAAACTTGTTTACATATAGAATGGAAATAAACTATCTAGAGTGCTGGTAGCTTATCTCTGAGAAGAGATGTGGCTGCTACATGCCTCTAAACTCTATGTTACAATGAGGCTTGAATTCCTATATATTATTGAGAAACATTGGAAACCCTACACATTCAAAAACCTAACCCTATGAGGTGAAACGCCAGAATATGGGGCTCATTGGGTAACTTGGTACATCAATTTCCTAGGGTCGTAGCTTTGGCATACTACCTCCATTTGATGCACATGATACATATTTATAAAGATATATTCAAGGACTATATACAAAAAAAAAATGAATTCCAAAACATACTCATATTTTCTCGACCATTCGATGCCGAAAAAATGTCGTTTAGGGCCTCAAAACGGCTCCGAAAGTTTAGGACCTGAAAACTGCCAAAAATAGTAAATTGTGCTACTATTAAGGAAACTGAAAAACTAAAAGAAAGAATGGTGGGGGTCCAAGTGGAATAGGAGGGTGGACACCAATATCCTACCGGATCATTCCTCCCCCCTTAGGAAGCAATGTTCCCCATTGCGTTGAGTTCCTCCATGAGATGAGGAAACTTCTGCTAAACTTGGTCCCTAGTGAGCCACTTTCCTTAGTGAAGGAGTTGGCCTGCTTTGACAACTCAATATAGATAGATCTTCTGCTAGTAGGTGTTCTTGATCTATGTGTCCCTAATCCAATTAGTTGTGGGTTGTTCCATGCATTTTGGGTTTAACTCTATTGGTGTGAGTTGTTCTGCCACGTTTGATGTGTCCAGTAGAGGTAGAAAGTAGGGCTAAAGGTGATCCACATTGAACACTGGGTGCAGACCAAGGAATGGTGAAATATTGAGCTCAAATGAATTGTCCCCAACATCCTTGGTGATGGTGTATGGCCTATATCGAAGCGGGTGAAGCTTGTGGTGGGGTCCACTGAGGCGCTCATTTCGCAAATGTAGCCACATTTTATTGCCCACATGGAAGTTGTGTTGTACCCAATGTTGATCATGTCGCTACTTGTACTTAGCTTTGGATCTATCCAATATTTCATGAACCTGTGTTAGAATAATCAACCCATAGTTAGCTACCTTAGACATTAATTAATCCATTTTTGTCTTATTTGCCTAGTTTCCATGTTCCACCTTATGCAAGTTGTCATCTACACATCCATAGTGGTCAAAATTGATAATTTTGACTCATGGAGTGCTTGGGAAACCTCCTGGAATCAAATCTACTTTATTCCTGGCCTTCCTTGCGCCCTTCTTCTTTTTCTGCTTTATTGCCTGCTTTTTCAGTGCTTTAAGGAAATTGGGAAAGTTTGACTAGGTAAAGTTAACTTGTTTTTTGTCCTCCACATCCTCCACTCTTTTCTCCTATGAAAAACATGTATGAGTTTTCCTTCCATTACCTTTTATCTTGCCTAATTTATTTTTCCAATCCGTGAGCTCCTTGACAGTTTTGGAAACTGCTTTATGCACCTATGGGGGATTTGCTTAGATTTAGTAAGCCTGCTTTTGAATAGATTTGAATTGCCTCTTCATGCATTTGAATCCATCATGTAATTATTTATTGTGGCAGCCTATGACTTCACAGGTTTGGCTATTGTACACTTATTCAATACAGTTTAGTGTTCAGCTCCATATTCAGTCTCTTTTGTGAGTAATTTTGCATGTACAATTGATAATTGTTGTGAGTGTAATTTTTCTATCATTGGGTTCAATTTCCACATGGTATCAGAGCCTTTGTAGATCGATTTCTCTCCTTCCAATTTGTTTTGCAGGTTCGACATCATTGACTGGGAGCCTTCTACTGACAGCCGGGACAATTTCTGAGCTATGGATCAATCTCAGAAGATCATCTTGACTCCATTTAACTTCTTTGAATGGAAAGCAGAGATGGAGATACTGTTGAGAGTGAAATGCCTCTACAGAGTGACTATGGCAACAGAAGCAGAGCCCAATGCAGCTGCAGAGAAGATAAAATGGCACAACGGGAGGGATGAGGCCTATGGTCTCTTGTGTCTGAGCATATCCAAAGACCTCATCTTCCATCTTGATGGATTGACATCACCAAATGAAGTATGGGAGAAGCTTGCTGATATTTTTGGAAAGACACATGAGATGAGGGGACATCAAATCGAAAATTAACTAATCTCCCTGAGTCCAAATAGCTTTGAATCCCTGCAACTCTATTTCTCCAAGTTCAAAGCACTTGTTTTGCAGCTAAAACAATGTGGGATTTAAAAGTCGGATGACCAGTTGGTCTTGGCCATACTCTTGAAGCTTGGCCTTGACTATTCAGTGTTTGTTTCGACCTTCTATGCCACAAAGTTGACAGCTCGAACCTGGAAGATGCCTAGCCTTGCAGATTTCATTGAATCTCTCACACAAGAACAAGATAAGTTGGTGATGATGGGCACCATCAAACCATCCAAAGACCAAGCTCTGGTTGCTGGACATTTGAGGGTGGATTCAAAAAGCAAAAATAAATCTAAAAATCCACCTGAGCAAAAGAGAGACAAGAACAAGTCTCCGGAGGAGCCTCAAGGTTCCAAGAAGAACTACCAGAAGAAGAAGAACAAAGGAGAAATGAGAAAGTGCGCATACTGCAGTAAGGGCAATCATACTGAGAGCTCCTGTATGAAGAATCAAATAGACATGCTGACCCAACTCCTGGAGAAGAAGGGCATCTCCCTTCCAGACAGCTCAAAGAAGACGGAAGGAGGATCAAGTTCAAAAGACAGAGAGAAAGTTCATGCATTGGTTGCTAGCACATCAAGCTCACCTAGTTTCATCATTGATTTTGGAGCTTCAAGACATATGGTTTCTACCAAGGAGGCATTCACCTCACTTGACATGTCGAAAGGTCCACCAATAGTACTGGGAGATGACTCTCTCACTGAAAGTTTGGGAAAAGGGAGGATTGATCTTGATCATGGTCAGTTCAGCAATGTGTTGTATGTTCCAGGTCTTTCCTCTAACCTCTTATCAGTGTATCAGATGACTCACATTGGGTCTCCAAATAAGGTCATATTCTCCCCTGATTAAGTTGATATCACATAGATCTCAAGTGGTAAAGTCATTGCAAAAGGAGTTGCAAATCATACTTCGAAGGTATACATGTTCTCACACTTCCTACCCTACTCAAACCCCTCTGCTCTTCTGATTCATGCTAATGAGGAAAGAAAGCTTTGGCATGAAATATTTGGCCACCTAAATTACAAGTATCTTTCTGATCTTAGTGAAAAAGAGATGGTCATAGGGTTACCAAAGATAAAAATTTCCAAAGGAGTCTGTCAAGGTTGCATCCTAGGAAAACACCCTGAGCATAAATTTGAGAGAGCTAGTCATGAGAGAACCTATGCACCTCTTGAGTTGATCCACAGTTGTTTCTATCCCATTCCCTCATATTTCCATGAGTCAGGCCAAATATGCATTGACTTTCATAGATTACTTTTCCAGGTATTGCTGGGTTTACTTCCTGAAACATAAGTCTGAAGTTTTTGGCCTCTTCAAAGTATTTAAGGCTTTGGTTGAAAACCAATCTAGGAGGAAACTCAAGGTCCTCAGATCTGACAATGGTGGTGAGTATGTCAAGTCTAAGTTTATTCAATATTGTATAGATGCAGGTATTCAGATGCAGCATTCTATCCCTTACACAACACAACATAATGGTGTTGCAAAGAGGAAGAACAGATCACTGAAAGAGATGGCAACCTACATGATGGAGGCTAAGACTTTGCCACCAAAGTACTGGGCCAAAGCTATAAACTATGCAGCCTATATCTAGAATAGGGTGCCTCATAAAAATCTTTAATTTATGACTCCTTTCAAAGCATGGAGTGGGCACAAGCCAGATGTGACCCATTTCAGGATTTTTGGCTCAAGGGCTTGGGCTAGAATTCCAACAGAAAAGAGAAAGGATTTCCAGCCCCAAATCCAAGAGTGTCTATTTGTTGGGTACTCTAAATATTCAAAAGGGTACAATCTGATCAATTTGAGCACAAACAAATCCTTCATTGAAAGGTTTGTTCAGTTTCCAGAAGAACCCCTAGCAGCAGTGGAAGTTGGAGAAGCCTCTTCACCACCAAAACCTCTGAATGTAAGTGAAGAGATAGTTGAACATGCTGATTCTGATATGTCTGATAGTGATGAATTTATTACAAATCCTAACAGTCCTACAAGGCCAAAATGGGTAGACAAGACCATTCATGCAGCAGGAGAGCTAGCTGGAAATCCTAATGACCCTAGGAGGACTAGATCTCAATTTGAGAGTGCTCTGTGCATGAAAGATCCTATGTTTGCTGAGAAATGCTATCTAATGGTGGAATCAGATCCTCAGACATATGAAGATGCAGCAGGAGATCCAAGATGGCAAGCATCCATGAAGGAAGAGTTCAACTTACTCCAGAAGAGCAACGCTTAAGAGCTGGTTGATCTTCTCCCAGGGAGGAAGATAGTTCAGTGTAAGTGGGTGTACAAGACCAAATTTTCTGCTGATGGTTCACCTCTGAAGTACAAGGCCATATTGGTAGCCAAGGGCTACTCACAGGTTCATGGCATAGATGACAATGAGACCTTTGCACCAGTGGCAAAGATGGACTCCATCAGGCTAGCCTTAGCCATTGCAGCTTCAAAGCAATGGGAGGTACATCACATGGATGTAAAGTGTTGATGTATTTGTAACTTCGGAATGTATTCATTTATGTATCTTGTATATTGCAACCCAATGTTTATTCCGAGATTTATCTATTGTGTATTTGAGTCATGTTGTCATGCCGCGATGTTCCGATCGGGAGGATCAATAATGTAAACAAGTCATGTCAATTCATTGTAAAAGACCCCATAGTTTTGGGGCACTAGGGTTATTAGACACTCATAGAGATGTCGGCTCTAGTAAGTAATTGTTAAGTAAGGCCGACATGATTGAGTGCACTTCAAGTGAATGAAAGAATATAAATAGAGAGTGAGACTCTTTATTTATCACACACATCATTCACTCACTCAAGTGTAGCGCATTAGTGAGGAAGGAAATACACTAGGACTAGACAAGAAGAAGACTACTGCTGTCGAGAGTGCATCTTACTATTTTGGGGTTTTACATCTTGTGTTGGTTCTATCTTTGAGGAAGTTGTGGTGTTTTCTCCATTTATGGTTTCCCTGATCAAAAACATTGTGTTCTTTGTCTTTTGTGCTTGATTGTTGTACTTGTTATTCTCTCAGTAAAGATCCTAACATAATGCTAGCTTAATGTTGAAAAACTAACATGGTATCAGAGCTAACCTGAGAAGAAGACACTATGCAGCTGTGAGAACTAGGGATTCCTAGTTTGTGTACCTTCCTCCATATGTTTTCAGCAAAAGTAAGGTGGAACAACTCTTCTCCTTAGGGCGCATCTTTCTGTCGAAACAGAATCCAATTCTGAGGTTTTTCAGTTTTGGACCTATCACTGTGATCGAAAATTAGGGATTTTCACAGAAGAGGACTTTTTCAGTGAGCCTAGGCCTGGATTGATCTCCTCCCCAAAATCAAAGTTAGGGAAAAATTTCAAGGCATTTGGGTGGACAGAACTCCGGAAAAGCAAAACCCTAGTTTGCTCTTGAACCAGCTCTGCAGGATTTCAGCTCAAGTTTCAGATCCGACATCTTGAACCTAGTAAGATCTAAAATATTTTGTATTTCCATTTGAGGTTCTCATTTAAGATGTCTCATCATACCAAGCTTGATGAAAAGATTGAGGGAGCTGATAACTTCCGAGCCTGGAAGTATAGGATCTCCCTGGTCCTGGAAGAAAATGAATTAGACTCCTACATTCATGAGGAGGTTCCAGTTCCAGAGGGAGATGAGGCAAAGGCCTTACATAAGAAGAATATGGTTATGGCAAAGACAATGATTGCTGATTCTATTAAGGATCACCTTATCCCACAGGTGTCCTCTCTCAAGATACCTAAAGCTATGTTTGATGCCCTAACCAAATTGTTTGAAGGAAAGAACATCAATTGGAAGATGACCCTGAGGAACCAACTGAAGAATGTGAATATTCAGAATGCAGAAAATATCTAGTCATACTTCACAAGGGTTTCTCAAATCAAAGAGAAATTAGAAGCTGTTGATGAAGACATGGAAAATGCAGAGATTGTGATGACTACTTTGAATGGACTTCCTAGGTCATGGGATGCTTTCATTCAAGGAATCTGTGCTCGAAAGAAGTTAGTCAAGTTCAGCAGACTATGGGAAGAGTGCTCTCAAGAAGAAGCTCAGATAGCAACTCGAGAAGAAAAGATGGGAAGTGAAGACCAAGCTCTTACAGTACGCTCCAAGTCTCATTCCAAGTCAAGCAAGAGAAAATCTCATGGTTCTAGAGGTAAGCACTTTCACAAAGATAATAGAGATGTATCTAGGATCATATGCTATACTTGTGATGAAGCAGGACACTATGCAAGGAATTGTCCTAAAAAACAAAAGATAGTAAAGAAGAACAGCAAAAGAAGACATCATGCTCATGCTGTAGAGGATGATGAACCATCCAGGAAGAGATCCAGATATGAAAGTGAATATTCTTCAAGCGAGGATGAATATGTTCTGATATCAGCTCTCACAGGTAACATTACTCATGGAAGTGATGATTGGCTTATAGACAGTGGGGCTTCCAAACATATGACGAGATTCAAGGAATCCTTTGTAAGGCTGTCAGAACATGAATCACCTCACAAGGTGAAACTAGGAGATGACTACCAATACCCAATAAAAGGTAGTGGGGAATCTTCATATAAGCTAGACTCTGGTAAGTCTCTAACAATGAAAGAAGTATTGTTTATGCCACGACTGAAGAAGAACCTTCTCTCCATATCAGCATTAGATGCAAAAGGAATGCGGGTTGCATTCATAGATGGTCAAGTCATCATGTGGCCAAAAGGAAAGACTATCAATGATGCGGTAGTAATTGGAGAACAAGAAGGAGGATTATACAAATTAAAGGACCATCCAGAACAAGCTTTGGTCCATGACACAGTAGAGCCAAGTGAACTTTGGCACAGAAGACTTGCACATGTGCATTACAGAGCACTACCTATTGCAAGCAAAGATGTCGAAGGTCTTCTATAAATTCAAGAAAAACATGATGGGGTCTGCAAAGGATGTGAGAAAGGGAAGAATACAAAGAAGAAATTTCCAAGCAGTGAAAGCAAAGCAAAAGGAATCTTGGAAATCGTCCACTCAAATGTATGCGGTCCCATGTCATTAAATTCTCTAAGCGGGTATGCATATTATGTTTCTTTTATTGATGACTTTTCTAGGAAGACATGGGTTTACTTTATGGAGAACAAAGATGAAGTATTCAATAAGTTTAAAGAATTTAAATCCTTGATCGAAAACCATACTGAAAAGAAGATCAAGACCATTCGATCAGATAATGGTGGAGAATTCACTTCAAATGAATTCAAAGAGCTATGTAAAGAATCAGAGATTAAGAGGGAGTTATCCACTCCTTATAATCCACAACAGAATGGGATTGTAGAATGAAAGAATAGAACCATCATGGAAGCTGCAAGAGCGATGCTTCATGATCAAGATCTACCTATGCATCTTTGGGCTGAATCTGCTAGAACAGTGGTGTATGTACAGAACCATACTCCACATAAAGTACTCGAGAACAAGACTCATGAAGAAGTCTTCTCTGGCAAGAAACTAGAAGTTAGCCATCTCAGAATATTCGGCTGTCCTGTGTACATCCACATTCCAAAAGAGAAGAGGACTAAATTAGATCCTTCAGGAAAGAAGGGCATATTTGTGGGATACTATGAAAGCTCGAAGGCTTACATAATCTATTTCCCAGGATACAAGAATATTGACATCAGCAGGGATGTGACATTTGATGAAGGCACAGCTTACAACAAATCCAGAAAGAGACCTGCTGAAGAACCTGAAGAAGCAAAATCAGAAGTACCCAGAATTCATGATACAATCATGAACGAAGAAGCTCAAGGAGAATATCGAGAGTTCGAGGAACCACAAAGACCTGTAGATCCACCTCTGGAGAAGAATCCTCATAAGAGGAAACCTGCTTTGGTACATGAACTTATCCAAGGTGTGGAAAGATATGGGGGCTCCAGAAGAGAATCATAGAGAAAGAAAGAGGACCAGATCCAACTTCGGGTATGTAGCTTTACTATGTGATTTCATTGATAAATAACCTTCCAGTTATGAAGAAGTGGCAGAACAGAAAGAATAGAAGGATGCTATGATCGAAGAGTATCAATCGATCATGAAGAATGATGTTTGGGATGTTGTCCCAAGACCAGATGGGAAGTCAGTTGTAACTTCCAAATGGATATACAAGATCAAGCATGCTGCAGACGGTAGCATTGAAAATTATAAGGCAATATTTGTAGCTCGAGGTTTCTCTTAGAAAGAGGGAATAGACTATGAAGAGACCTTTGCACCTATAGCCAGATACACTTCCATCAGATCAGTACTTGCTCTGGCTGCAATGATGAAATGGAAGATACACCAGATGGATGTCAAGACTGCCTTCTTGAATGGTGTAGTAGAAGAGGAAGTGTATATAGAACAGCCACTCGGTTTTGAGACACATGACAGAGAGTCTCATGTATGCAGATTGAAGAAAGCCCTGTATGGTTTGAAACAGGCACCCAGGACATGGTACAATAGAATTGATAGCTTTCTATCTAGTTTGGGCTTTAGCAAGAGTAAAGCAGATTCCAACCTTTACTACAAGGTTGAAGATGGAAACCCAGTGATGCTTCTACTATATGTAGATGATCTGTTCGTGACAGGAATGGATGGGTTGATTGCTGATACGAAGAGAAATCTTGCTGCCGAGTACGAGATGAAGGACTTGGGTATGATGCATTACTTTCTAGGTATGGAAGTGTGGCAGAGTGCGGATGGAATCTTCCTTGGACAAGGGAAGTATGCAATAGAGATCCTAAAGAGGTTTGGGATGATGGACTGCAAGGCTATGGAAACACCCATGGCATCAAACCTAAAGCAATTGAGTGATGCTTCATCAGAGTCGGTTGATGCTACGATGTATCGTCAGATGATTGGGTCATTGATGTACCTAACGAACACGAGACCAGACATTTGCTTTGCTGTGAACACCTTGAACCAGTACTTGCCAGATCCGAGAAGTGTTCACTTGACTACTGCAAAGCATATTCTGAGGTACCTGAAGGGTACAGTTGATTATGGGCTCAAGTATGATGCGAATCAAAAGATTAACTTGGAGGGTTAGGTTGATTTAGATTGGGCAGGCAATGCCATCGATAGGAAGAGCACTTCAGGGTGTTGCTTCAATATGGGATCAGGAGTGATCTCTTGGTTTAGTAGGAAGCAATCCTGTGTGGAACTGAGTACAGCTGAAGCAGAGTATGTCGCAGCTTGTTCAGCTAGTTGTGAGGTAGTATGGCTATGGAAGCTACTATCTGATTTATTTGATCTCCAGTTGGATGCTACTTGTATACATTGTGACAACCAGAATTGTGTGAAGTTGTCAGAGAATCCAGTGTTCCATGACAAGTCGAAGCATATCGAGATCAAGTATCACTATATCAAGGATATGGTGCAGAGAGGAGCAGTGAAGCTCCAGTATGTTGCGATGGAGGAACAGATAGCTGATGTATTGACGAAGCCATTGGATAGGCTGAAGTTCAAGTACTTCAGGGAGAAGCTTGGTGTTCTCCAGATCGAGGCTTCCTCCAAGATAAAGTGATGAGACCCATAGCCATTCTGACATGGTGAGAGGATTGGTTCCTTCCATGGTCATATGTAAGGGCTGAGCCATTCTGTCATGGTGAGAGGATTTAGTTCCTTCCATGTCAGATGTGAGTGCTGGACATTCTATTGAGTAGGACAGATGTAAGGGCTACCACCATTCTGTTGAGTAGGACAGATGTAAGGGCTACCGCCATTCTGACGAGCAAGTAAGATGTAAGGGCAGATCCATTCTGTTCATGGATAAAGGATTTAGTTCCTTCCATGTCATATATGAGTGCTGGCCATTCTGTCGAGTAGGACAGATGTAAGGGCTACCACCATTTTGACGAGTAGGTCAAATCTAAGTGCAAAGCCATTCTGATGAGGAGGTCAGATGTGAGTACTAGCCATTCTGTTGAGTAGGACAGATGTAAGGGCTACCTCCATTTTGACGAGTAGGTCAAATGTAAGTGCAGAGCCATTCTGACGAGGAGGTCAGATGTGACTGCTAGCCATTGTGTCAAGTAGGACAGATGTAAGGGCTACTGCCATTTTGACAAGTAATTCAAATATAAGTGCAGAGCCATTCTGACGAGGAGGTCAGATGTGAGTGCTAGACATTTTGTTGAGTAGGACAGATGTAAGGGCTACCGCCATTCTGACGAGCAGGTCAGATGTAAGGGCAGAGCCATTCTATTCATGGCTAAAGGATTAGGTTCCTCCCATGTCAGATGTGAGTGCTGGCCATTCTGATGAGTAGGTCAGATATAAGGGCTACCAAAGACCTACAAGGAGGTAGGCATACACCCAGCATGAAAGAAGGATGGCTCTGTATAACTTCCTATGACGAGATAGCACACACATGATGATGACCAGGTGAGATCCAGATCAAGCTATGATCCAGATCCAATTATAATGAATCCGAGAGATCCAGATCGAGTGATGGTCCAGATCCAGCAGTGATGATCCAGATCGAGTGATCATCCAGATCCAATCTAGTGATGATGATCCAGATCGAGTGATGATCCAAATCCAGTGATGATGATCCATATCGAGTGATGATCTAGATCCAGTGATGTTGATCTAGATCGAGTGATGATCCAGATCGAGAGATGATCTAGATTCGAAGAATGAAGATGACTTGAAGACTCAGAAGACTCGAGATGCAGATGACGAGTTGATCCAGTTGATACAGAGAAGAAGAACAATGCTAAAAATTGTGTCGAAAGAATACCTTCCTAGTTAAGAGGGAGTGTTGATGTATTTGTAACTTCGGAATGTATTCATTTATGTATCTTATATATTGTAACCCGATGTTTATTCCAGAATGTATCTATTGTGTATTTGAGTCATGTTTTCATGCCCCGATGTTCCGATCGGGAGGATCAATAATGTAAACAAGTCATGTCAAGTCATTGTAAAAGACCCCATAGTTTTGGGGCACTGGGGTTATTAGACACTCATAGAGATGTCGGCTCTAGTAAGTAATTGTTAAGTAAGGCCGACATGATTGAGTGCACTTCAAGTGAACGAAATAATATAAATAGAGAGTGAGACTCTCTATTTATCACACACATCATTCACTCACTCAAGTGTAGCGCATTAGTGAGGAAGGAAATACACTGGGACTAGACAAGAAGAAGACTACTGCTGTCGGGAGTGCATCTTACTGTTTTGGGGTTTTACATCTTGTGCTGGTTCTATCTTTGAGGAATTTGTGGGGTTTTCTCCATTTATGGTTTCCCTGATCAAAAACATTGTGTTCTTTGTCTCTTGTGCTTGATTGTTGTACTTGTTATTCTCTCAGTAAAGATCCTAACATAAAGGCTAGCTTAATGTTGAAAAACTAACATAAAGTGTGCCTTCCTGAATGGAGATCTCACTGAAGAGATATACATGCAGCAGCCTCAAGGATTTGCTACTAACCCATCTCTTGTGTGCAGGCTAAGGAAGTCATTGTATGGGCTAAAGCAAGCCCCCAGGGTTTGGTATGCCAAGATTGATAGCTTTCTGATATCACTGAATTTTGTTCGATGCAAATCAGATCCAAATGTCTATTTGAAGTTGATTAATGGTTCATTAATGATCATTTTGTTATATGTTGATGACCTTCTCATTATAGGAAGCTCAAAGGATGAAATTGCTTCCTTGAAGGGTGCAATGAACCAAGCCTTCTCCATGATATATTTGGGGCTCTTAAGCCAATTCTTGGGGCTTGAGATTGCTCAAAACAAAGCTGGAATCAAGGTGCACCAGTCCAAGTATGCCTTGGATTTGCTGAACAAATTCAGAATGAAGGATTGCAAGCCAAGCAAGACTCCTTTACTTTCAGGAGTGAAGCTTGAAGAAGCTGATTCTTCACCGATGGTAAACAATACACTGTATAGGCAATTGATTGGATGTTTGTTGTATCTTACACATAATAGACCTGATATTTATTATGCAGTAAGTGTGGCTTCTAGATACATGGATCAGCCTCATGAGATCCATTGGAAAGCAGCCAAAAGGATCCTTAACTTTGTTCAGGGAATAAGGACACATGGGATCCTCTATAAAGCTAAATCTGATCTTGATTTGATTGGGTTTATTGATAGTGATTGGGCAGGTGATAGCACAGACAGAAAGTGAACATCAAGATATGTGTTCATTCTTGTAGAAGGGCCAATTAGCTGGTCAAGCAAGAAACAGAGTGCCATTGCACTCTCATCTGCAGAAGCAGAGTACAAATGAGTTGTAAATGCAGCAACTCAATGTTTATGGTTGCAAGGGTTACTTGGAGAGTGTGGCTTCGAATCAGAATACTCAACTACTATCTACTATGATAATCAGAGTACCATTCGAATCTGCAATGATCCAATTCAGAAGCAGAGAACCAAACACATTGAGATCCATATGCACTACATCAGAGAGCTTGTGCATGATGGCACCATTCACCTACTCTTATGTTCATCTTCAAAACAAGTAGCTGATATCTTCACCAAAGAATTTTGTGAGAAGACCTTCAGCAATCTCAAATCACTACTGGGGATTGCTGATCATGCTGTGAAGCATGAGTGAAGAAAATATTTCCAAATTTTGTTTTACAGTCCATGTTTAAGGGTGGATTTTCCCACTGGGTTTTTGCCTCTTTCCTTGGTTAAATGGACATGCAGTATGTAAAGGGTGACTAAGCCTTGTTTCTAGGCCCTATAATTTTCTGATATTTTACTCATAAGTCAGGCTTAAGGGGGGGTGTTAGAATAATCAACCCATAGTTAGCTACCTTAGACATTAATTAATCCATTTTTGTCTTATTTTCCTAGTTTCCATGTTCCACCTTATGCAAGTTGTCATCTACACATCCATAGTGGTCAAACTTGCTAATTTTGACTCATGGAGCACTTGGGAAACCTCCTAGAATTAAATCTACTTTATTCCTGACCTTCCTAGTGCCCTTCTGCGTTTTCTGCTTTATTGCCTGCTTTTTCAGTGCTTTAAGGCAATTGGGAAAGTTTGACTAGGTGAAGTTAACTTGTTTTATGTCCTCCACATCCTCCACTCTTTTCTCATATGAAAAGCATGTATGAGTTTTCCTTCCATTACCTTTTAGCTTGCCTAATTGATTTTTCCAATTCGTGAGCTCCTTGACAGTTTTGGAAACTGCTTTATGCACCTATGGGGGATTTGCTTAGATTTAGTAAGCCTGCTTTTGACTAGATTCAAATTGCCTCTTCATGCATTCGAATACCTCATGTAATTATTTATTGTGGCATCCTATGACTTCACAAGGTTGGCTATTGTACACTTATTCAATACAGTTTAGTGTTCAGCTCCATATTCAGTCTCTTTTGTGAGTAATTTTGCATGTACAATTGATAATTGTTGTGAGTGTAATTGTTCTATCACTAGGTTCAATTTCCACAACCTGTTGGAAAATTTGATGAATGCACTCAATGAAGTTGTTTTCCTTGGAAACTTCAAACTGGACATGAGCTGAATCAACCTGAGTAGTTGCAAATGGCATGGCTACATCAATGGGACATAGTGGCTGGAATCCCAAGCCCACCTGAAAGGGGCTGTGGTCGGTTGAGCTATGGAGGGACCGGTTATAGCTATGTTGTACATAGGGGAGGATCTCATCCCATGTGTGTGGATTCTTTGAGTTGTACATGTGCAAAATGTGTACGATCATCCTGTTGACAACCTCTGTCTGACCATCAGTCTGGGGATGGAAGGTTGTGGAATTTTTGAACTTGGTGTCTAGAATTGACCATAGGCTAGACCAAAATGTACTAAGGAACCTGCTGTCCTGATCTAAGATTATAGATTGTGGGATCCCAAAGTGTACCCACACTCGTTCAAAGAATATTTTAGCAGTGGCTTCTGTTGTGATATTCTTCTTGTAGGTCAGCATTATGGACATCTTTGCGAATATGTCGATGACCAAAAACACACAGTCGTTGTCATTCTTAGTAGAAGGGATTCCTGACATGTAATCCATGGAGATGGGTTCCCAAGGTCAACTAGGGGTAGGCAACAAAGTATAGATCCCTTGCTTCTTGATGGATGGTTTGGAAATGGTGCAGGAAGTGCAGGATCGGATGTACTTACCGACGTCTTATCAAAGGTTCGATGAATAGAAATACTTTTGTAGTACTGCCACTATTTTATCGACCCCGAAATGCCCAGCAACCCAACTCTAGTGCGCTTCCCAAATCATCTTGGCACGCTCGCTTGAAGGAACACAAAGGTGTCCCATGTGACATAGTAGTGCATCCTGGAGGTGAAAATTTGGAACATGTTTCCCTCCAAGAGCGTCTTGTATGTGTGGCTGAATTCTGGATCGCTCTTGTAGAGAAGCGGCTAATTAGGAGTCATGTTCCCACAAGAGTTGAGCATGGTGGTTATCGCAACGATCTGTGGTCAGCTGAGGTAGTCTGCAACATTATTGGTGATTCCCTTGTTGTACTTGATGTTCAAATGAAACTTTGTAGATATGTAGACCACTTCTGATGGCAATCATTCTGTAACTTCCCTTTTGTTTGTATGAACTGTAGGGTTCGGTGGTCTGTGTGAATGATCATTTCCTTCCCCAAATTGTAATGCTTCCATTGTCGGTAAGTTTGTACAATGGAATACATCTCTTTGTCATAAGTGGGATATTTGCAGACTATGTCAGACAATATCTCACTGTGATATGCCACTAGATGCCCTTGTTGAGTAAGGATTGCCCCAATAGAATAGTCATAGGAATCTGTCTCGATGTCAAATAGTTGTTGCAAGTCTGGTAATGTGATCACTTTGGAAAAACAGAGGCAATGTTTCAATTTTGCGAACTCCTTCTATTGAGTTTTCGACCAGAATACTTTTTCTTTCACTCCTCCCTTGGTGACTTGACTCAAGGGCCAAGTGATCTGAGAGAATCCCAACATGAACCTACGGTAGAAATTAGCAAGATCCCAAAAGCTGTGAAACTCTATTAGAGTGGTTGGGGCTGGCCAATCCTGAATGAATTGGATCTTGGTTGTATCCACATGTACTCCACACTCATCAATAATGTATCCCAGATACTGAACCTTGGTCATGCCAAAATTGCACTTATCCAAATTGGCACACAACTTGTGCTTCCACAGTGTTTGTAGGACCCGGCGGATGTGCTGGAGGTTCTCTTCCCAAATTTGGCTGAATATCAAGATGTCATCCAGCTACACTACTACAAATGATTTGGTGAATGGTCACAATATTTCATACATCAGTCTCATGAAGGTTGCGGGAGCATTCGTCAACCCAAAAGGCATGACCATCCATTCAAAAAGGCTCTTCTTGTGTTTGAAGGAAGTCTTCCACACATCGGTTGGTTCAATTAGTACCACGTGATACCCAGAATTTAAGTCGATCTTGCTGAAATATTTCACCCCTTTAAGTTGGTCCAGGAGGTCATCAATCCATAGGATCGGGTACCTATTCTAGAAATTGATCTTGTTCAGCTCCCGGTAGTCAATATAGAGTCTCCAAGTCCCATCCTTCTTCTATACCAACACGATCGGGCTTCCATAGGGTGATGAACTTGGCCAGATGTGACCTTTCTACAGCAGCTCCTAAATCTACCTCTTGATTTCATCATTCTCCAAAACAGAGCGTCGATAGATCGGTCGATTAGGAAGTGGTGCTCCTAGGGTTAGATAGATGGGGTGCTTAACCTGATAGTGCAGAGGCACCCCTGTTTGTGAGGTGAATATGTCTCAGTATTCCTCCATGAACAGATGTGACCTTTCCTCCAGATGTGACCTTTCTACAGCAGATCCTGAATCTACCTCTTGATTTCATCGTTCTCTAGAACAGAGCGTCGATAGATCAGTCGATTGGGAAGTGGCGCTCCTGGGGTTAGATAGATGGGGTGCTTGAACTGACAGTGCAGAGGCACCCCTGTGTGTGAGGTGAATATGTCTCAGTATTCCCACTTGTCCATTTGTTTTTGTCATCCAGAGGATCCCTCTTTAGAGTTTGTGGCCACGATCTTCTTCTTTCCCTAAGGGTAGATCATCAAGAAAACAAATTTCCTAGTTTTGGAAATGAGCTTACTGCATTTTTTTGCAGTAACCAAAGAGATAGTGGCAGACGGTTGTACCTCTAGTATCCTGCATAACTTATTTCCCAACATAATAATAATAACAACACGAGGCCAAGACTCATACATAGCATGTCACTTCCATAAGTATGGCTGGATTAATATAACATCAAAAACATTAAGAGGAGCAATATCATATAATACCTCATCGCTGAAGGGCTTGATGCTGTAGGGAAGGTGGCACTGCTGGTTGACATGGAGATCCCATCCTTGGTCAAGCCACCTGACGGTGTATGGTTGCGGGTGTACGACCAACTGCTTCATGACCTCTACTGAAATGAGGTTATTTGGGCTCCCACTGTCGACAATGAACTGTAGCGGGGAACCCTTTACACCCATCTAGGAGTGGAAAAGACGCTCCTCCTCCTACAAATCTTCTCGTTCTTCCTTTTGGATATTCGTGGCAGTAATGGTGGCGCTGGGCTCTACATCGATAATATTCTTCCCTCTGTCATTCCCCTTCTCGGGTTCTAATTCAGTGTCAAAGTATGCATCTAATTTGGAATCTGTTATCTCAAACACCAGTGAATGCTTGGCCCGACACTCACTTGTGTTGTGAGTGGGGCTCTTATGGAACTCGCACCACTTTCCCACTTCCTTCTTCAAATTCACAGTGTTTCTCTTTGCTTGCGGATTTGTCAAGTTGTCTTGATTCACCATGCCTTGGCTGTGTCCTTGGTTTTGTGATTTGGGGGCACCTTTCAATTGCTTCTGATTCATAGATCCAAAGTATCGCTTTTTCTATTTTAATTTTTCCTCAATTTTCGTAGCATACCGGTATGCCATGCTAAGCGAGGATATGTCGAGGAACTCCATTTCCTCCTAAATGTATCTGTGCAGACAAATGTGGTACTTCAGTACCAAATGTTTCTCTGAATATTTGATACCCACTTGGTGCGTAGGGTATGGAACAAATTCATCAGCTCATACACATCTTGATCTCTTTGCTGTCGCAGCATAGTCCACTGTATATACTTATCCTCATAGCTCCCCATAGGATAATATTTTTCCTTTATGGCATCTTAGAAATAATTCCAAGTGGGTACGGCTGAGAACAGAGAGGGTTCCTCTTCGTTCTTTCTCCACAACTACATTTCGACCAAAAATTCGACGGCCGTATTGTCATATTTTCGACACCTCCCTGTCGCATGTACGACACTATGATTTTTTTTAAGCGTCGGTGGATCATCGTCGGTTATCCGACATCTTTCCAATCCTTCGGTTAAGCAATAGCTCAGTTTACCGTCGGTTAAATGTAAATTGTCAGTTATCCGACATCTAATTCATATTAAAATTTAAACGTAAGCGTCGGTTAAGCGACGGTCTAGCGACGGTTAAGCTAGGGTCTAGCGACAGTCTAGGGACGGTTAAGCTAGGGTCTAGCGATTGTTAAGCGACGGTCTAGCGATGGTTAAGCTAGGGTCTAACGACGCTTAAGTGACGGTCTAGCGACGGTTAAGCAATAGTTAAGCTACGGTCTAGCGACGATTAAGCGACGGTTCACCAAAGAAACCTATCTATTAACCGACGGATTATGAAAACTGAAACGTTGGTTAAGCGACGGTATTGAAATTTTTTTTTTTTTAAATCACCTACAGGCCGTCGCTTAACCGACGGCTAAAAGTGTTCTAAAAAAAAAAACAAATGCAATGTGATCATATTGTGCTCATTTGAGATTTAAATTGAAATGGATTTTAATGACTGAAACCTCATTAAGAACTTGATAAACTCCTTCCTATCATGCATGCTAAAGATGGCATGCAAACTAAGGGAAGTGGGTTTGAAGAAGAGATGATTGTGTTTGGATTCATCTCTTTGGCCTTAGATGCCTCTTGACCTCCCTTGGCTTTGGAATGAAGCTTGGTCTCCTCCTATGTTCTTAGGTTATCCTCATTCCCCATTATTTTGAAGGCATGATATTTTGTAGGTTTGGGTTTTATTTGATTAGAGGGGTTGGGCTCTATTGCTTTTCTTATGAAGGGCTCCAAGTATAGACAATCTTTTTAAATAAGGAACAACACGTCATGCAAGAACAAAGGAAGTTGTATTAACATATAAAGTACTGCATTTGGCTTTGCATACAAGCTACAAATCTTTTTCATATAAGAATAATGAAGTAGTGCATCTGGCTTCCATTAAACGCCATCTATGAAGAAGGAAAAGGAAATGCTCTAATGAAAGATCTGTAGAAAGTCAATGCTTCAGATGGATTTGTATATGGCATTTCATGTCCTCCACCCCTGATGGTTGTGTAAGTTAAAATACTCTATTGTTTTCCTTTCACTGTATGTCCATATGCTTGAGTCCATCCTGCCACCTGCCCAATTTGAATCTTAATCAGTATTCTATGTGTGTGTGTGTGCGCATATAACCAATTCTTGGATAACAAAGACAAGATTTCACCTGTTTATGATCGTACCAAGGACCATATGGAATAACTATAGATAGGTTGAGCTCCTTGCCCAGGTTATTGGCAATGGTTCTTGTGGCTGTAAATGCCACCTTTGCATCTTGATCTCCACTGTGGATTTCATTTGATTTTTTAGTCCATCCAATGTTGGAACATAATAGTATTATTAATAATTCTTTCAAAGATATGATTTACCTGCAAAGTGTTATGTGTAGACCAGCCTTAAGAAGATCAGATATAATTGGTATAACATTGACCCCCCTATTCCTTTGATTATATTGGAGTTTCCTAATGCAATTTTAGTGTTATCCATTACAAAATGCATTTATGGCAGTAATCAAAATCAATAGTTAGACCTAAGAAATAAAAATTAAGTACCACAAGACAGAGATGCTAATTTTCCTATAGGGAGGAGGAATCTCTGTAGTGGTCCTTTGGCCCCTTGATATATCATTCTTGATGTACATATTTATTGCATAGTAATGAAATAGAAAATGCCTATGCCAAAATACAAAAGCAAACAAATATACGAATACTATAAGACATACCGAGAGCAGGATTCCTAATATAGTCTAGTGTTTGCGTGAAGTGCCTTCTTTACTTCTTGCCTGTTTAGATATTGCTTTATTTTAATGTCTATGCAGAGGTCAATCTTATTGAATGTATGTTCAATCTGTCCAACAAAAATAGAGATTATTAGTTCTATTGATTTTTTACACAATCTATCTAACAACAACAGAGATTAATCCTGATGATATATGTGCAATTGCAACAACAGTGGTTGAAACCAATGCCACGACATATTGACTAATTAGTCTCAACTTTAAATTATTTTTATGATGAATAAATGACTTACTTTCTGTTGAACTTTTCCTAGTTTTCCAGATCTCGTCGTCTGGGATCCTCCAACAATTGAACATGACCCCAAGGTAACATCCTCCAAATTTATGTTTCCAGTTTCAAATTGTTGAAAACATTATAGCAATTTTCAGACAAATTGTCAAGCACATAAGATTCCATCCACCTTTTCGAATTATTGCAAATAGATTGTGTCAGTTGGTAAGTTTCATCTGAGATTAAACCATGTGACCACAAGAATTCGTCGTTGTTTATGCTGATCTCTATGTCAACAAAGGGATTTCCCATCTGCAATACAAATGCCAGATTACTGGAGAAATGCCCCTCGAGAGAATGATAAAGATGAGGCCTTTCTCCTGAAGATGGGCCCATCTGGTTGGCTCGAAATATCGAGATATAAATCTGATCAACGCAGTTCTCCTCCTCTCCATTTGACATCTCTCCCTGCGTATTACTCATGAACAGCTTAACTATATCATTCTTTCTCCTTACCTGTTTATCTGGGAGAGTTTTTGGCTCATTTCAGTCTTCTGTTCTTGTATTTCTGAATTATTTGTGAGGAGCCTATTTGTCAACTGATATGTTTTTTTGTGATGTTATATTTTCTGAGAATAGCTTCAAATCTTCAGTTTATATCTTCGCAAAAATACTTGTTAACAGGAGTTTTATTCTAACTGGTTCTGTCTGATTCAGTCTACCATTGGGGCTACAAAAGAAAGGCTTTGGAAGAATTGTGGGACAGCAGTTGACTCCATGTTTCTTCAACTTTTTGATGACAATGACAAGAAGTTCTGTGACATGAGTGACGACTCACAGCCTCTTGGGTTTTACTCTCCACGTGATGGGTGAGTTTTATTTCTAGCTACAATTGAGATTTTCTTTTCTAAGCGACTTCATTCTTCGAATCATCTCCTGTCTCCAATAGTTTAAACTTTTATATAAAACCCAAGTATACCTAAGGTAGCCACAACACAGCCTTAAAACAGTTAAAGAAATACCAGTAATGTACTAAGGAGTATCGTCAGCGAATCAACAGTGCTGGGTCCAGCAAAATTACTATCAGATCTTAAGTAAATCATTATGTCTGATTACTTGTCAGCAAGAAAAGCTCCTTAGCTCAGAACATATGTCTACAAGCTTTCATCGAGATGGTTGATTAAAGAGAGGACTCGATTTGACGTAAACCGAACAAAGGGGTACTATTACTGCTGCTTCTTAGTTCTTAGCAGTCATTCCACAGGAAAAGGTTTTCAGTAGGTCTTTCTGAGTTGGTTTTGATCACCTTCAATGCCATTTCTTACCATTTTGCACGCTACCAGTAGAGGGTTAATTCTGAGAATCTGAACAGTGTTGCGTAACAGTATCATAGATCTTTATGACACAAAATTCAGTCTTTGAGAGCTACAGGAATTCTACAAATTGTTAAGAGTCTATGACTTGTGGTTTGAGGGAAAACCTGCACATACTACGTCGTTATTCAGGCCTGTTTCCGACCTTTTAGCAGTAGTAAACAGTCATGAAAATCAATTATGTGCAAGTTAAAAAGCAAGCTTTGGAAATCTGGGAGTTTGTACCATGTTTTAACATTTCATATGCTTTTGACTCAAGCAAATGATCAATGTGACTCCAGAGTGTGCAAATTTCCAGGCATTCAAGAAAAAAACAAGTCCGAGCAAGGCGAAGGCTTAGTAGCAGGTGTTTGTAGTGTAGAGTAGGATGCTGTTGAATTTCCTTCTCAGCTTATGCACCGGTGTTACCACAGAGACACGCTTATGGGAATTACTGGGCATTACAAAACTGGTAAGACTCTGAAGAAATATATTTGAAGCTTGTACGTTCAGGGCAGCTTCACAGAACCTATGTTACAAACGATTTGCAGGTATTAATCTGGAACTGCATTCGAAGTATGTTCCTGGTAGTTCAGAGAGTATTTTCGATGTTGATCAGAGGTTATCTCAGATGACACATATTGTTCCCATTTTGCAGGAGGAATTTCACTCAGAAACCGGAGCGGGTCCAACCCTAGAGCATACTGAATCATTAAAAATGTATGTCTTCAGTTGAGAGGCAGCCTATGGTGGTCTTCATTCTGTGCATCAATGGGTCTTTCAACCTTGTTTTGGTGGCAGAGAAAGAAAGAAATGATACCAATGTCCATAAATTACTAAATTAGATCAATGGGACCTAAATGAACAGCATACTACAATCGCAGTGTGCTGCCTAAGGTATCTCCAAAATATCTAGAATCTAGAATCTATATCAGCAAAAGAGCCAAATCAAAATATCAATAAAAAGGGCTACACCCCAACTGGTAAACCCTGGAGAAAGAAATAGAGATCAACACTGTGTGAGGGGAAAAGAGGAGAAGGACAAAAACTCCTGTAGAAGAGACGGTTGGATAGATCACTCTCATATATCATTCAAATGACAGAGATTGATACAGGCAAAAGATGGGGTTGCAGCCAAAGATTGAACCCACAATAACCAAGATTTATGACTTAGGCAGGGACAAGGTAAAACATAAGCATTTCCACAAATATGATAAATACCAGTCGCTGAAAATGGATAGTAGCACGCCGTGATGCATTTATGTCTATGTGAATAACCCATTTTATTTCGTTATTGTCATATCAGAACAACATAGTGAGGACCTTCATGATGTCCTAAAGGATACAAACCCTGGGTATGAAGGTTGCAAACTGATCTTTCAATGATATAATTGAAGACAATGAATAGCAAGAAACCTGACCTTATTGTATATACTATAAACTGATAGTCACGATTGCAAATTCTTAAGTTGCCTGTAGTAGAGAATGAGACTATGTTTCTTGTTGTGTTATAACTTATAATTAATCCAATAATCCTATGCCTTTCACTTAGACAACTCTATCTAGTATTAATGCAGACCTATGCATTTCTCCTAACGTACTTTTATCCCTATATTTAGATTGCTTTAGGTCATGCACATTTTATTCCTATATTTAGATTGCTTTAGGTCTGCCTTCCTGTTCAGCTGTTTGTGGTTTTCACTTGATCCCATATCCCACTTTTCCTCAATGTGGATGTTAGTATGTTTTTTCTTCTCTTCAATTTGACAATGTGTCTTCTTCATCTACATTATTGCTGAAAATTCAAAATTTCTATTGTCATTGATAAGAAGATGCAACAAAAAAGATTAGCTGTGTTACAAGACCTGATTTTGTGCTCTCCTTTTGTATAATCTATAAGCATAAAAATAATAGCGCAATAAGCAAAAACTGGTATGCTAGTGCCCTTTGATATTATAGCAATATTCAAAATCCTCCTTAAAGTGCATTTCAATTCTTGGACCAATTTCCCACAAACCAAGAACAATGAACAACTTACCACAAGTTATAACATAATAGAATAAAGTTATAAAGAAAGAGATGGGAAGCAATAGGCAAGTCAACTCACTGTCCAGTAGCTAACTGTCTGCAGTCCTTTTCTTCTCCAAGCATAGCAGAGAATTTGGGCTATTCCGACATCTTATTGCTAAGAAACTTCCCATGTTTTTCATTAGTGATTAAGCAATTCTTGGGCCTGGAAGAAGAATCCTCATGCCCTGATGAAAATGTTGAAATTTAGCATTAGCATGTATTCTTTAAAATTTTGCAGACTGTAAGATAACAATAGACAAGTGCAGTAGAAACATCAACAATATCACACACACTGAACACAAGACTTTTTCACGGGGAGGTGTATGCCTTGTTTTCTAGAAACAGAATATGTTAAAAACCTTGGTATATGACAAATAACAATCTTTGAAGACTCCTTGCATTTCATTAAACAGGCGAGAACCACCAATAACTATGCGGAGGTGTATGCCTTGTTTCTAGAAACAGAATATGTTAGAAACCTTGCTATATGACAAATAACAATCTTTGAAGACTCCTTGCATTTCATTAAACACGCGAGAAGCCACACTGTAAGGTCCAAAACAAGATTTAAAAATTAAAATAGAATCACCTAGAATCTCCAAAGCATCAAAGCAATAAGCTACTTGCACATCAGAAGACATAACAGCCTTGCAGATCAGTTAGTGAACATCGCTGTCAAGTATGATCAAAGGAGTGGTTGTTCGAAATACAGATCCTCTAGAGAAAAGGTGGTTACCAAAAGTTCATTGAAGATTCTCTTTATGTGGATGGATAAATAGTTTAAGAATTTCAACAAAAAAATGTTTATGATGAATATTGGGGTCACTTGACACATGGCCACCAAACGAAGGATATACTCCATGCATCCACCATCAAGACTCGTCGCATTAACCTCAAGCAAGCGAGACCTCCCTCCCTTGTGTGCCTTCATCTCTACATGCCTTTACTCACACCTGTGGGTGTAGTGGAAATTATGGCTTCCCCTCTGTTCTTCATTGCTCAGGTAAATCAAGGCATTGTGGGTCTGTCAAACCATGAGCTTGATGCAGGGGAGTAGGATCAGCAGGAATCCTGGGAAAGTATTCATGTTTGTAGGCACCAGCTCGTAACTCTCTGCTACCCGGGTAAGGGTTTGACTGTTGAAATTGTTTCTGCGGCTATGTCTTGGTTGAATTTGGAACCTCTCCCATGTTTGGTTGTTTCGTAGAGCTTGGGGGCACATAGGCCCCCTCCCTATTGAATTCAAAAGAGCAAAAATCTACATGTATGCTACTCTCTAGCTTATGATGATATGTTCCAATAAGAAGCTGGTGAAGGTCAGACCATTTGATTTGGTTTTTCATTAGGAAAGGTGAAGCTCACGAGTCAAACATAGCTCCATGTTTAATTAAGCACACATTTTCTCACCGAGGGTTTGGAGGTCTGCACCAGCTTGCTTACAAAAACCTTCAATCATCATAGTTGTGGCTATTAAAATAGGTATAACAAAGTTCAATGAAAAGACTATGTGAAAACAAAATCAACGAGGCAATCCAAACGATGTATATCCTTTGGGTGTAGCTTTCGATGAGGTAAGGAATTTGGACCCTAATTTTGGATATTTCCCTACAATTTCTTTGTCTCAAGGTGAACATTGTGATTTAAATTTTGGTTCAAGGCCTTTCAAGTACCCTATTGAGGGCTTCCTTCCTATCCAAGCACCCCCCAAGACAAAGGATGGAGAGCATGTTGTGCTTGTATCAGAATTGGCTACCTACTTGCTAAAATGTTTAACAAGTCTAGTCAAACTGTATAGCCAAGATCCTAGTACTTCAACCTCAGTAGAGAAGTTGAGAAGATTGAAGAGACTTACTCCACGCGTAGAATTACTTAATCCTATTGGCAAAGAAATTTGCAAACAATTTTTCTCTCTGTTGGATGGTGATATATGCATCAAAGAGTACGTTGTTTGGGGAGCTTTAGTTCCCTTCATGTTAGAAACATTTTGGGATGCAAGCCCCACATGATGGTGCAAGTTTGGATAAGGTTATGGACCTTTTATTGTCTTTTCCAGAATTTAAGGACTTAATTATACCAACCATGCTGGCTCTTTCATATAGTTGCAAAACATCAATGATAACTCTTGTAGACTGTCCATATACTGGATCATATCCATATCTGGCTCTAGCCTGCCATATTCTCAAACGCGAGGAGTTTATGGTGCATTGGTGGGAATCATTAGATTTTGAGTCTTCAATGGAAGGGTTGCTATCAAGAAAACGACCAAATAAGCTGGATTTGCAGATTTTGATGCCGATTGTGTGGTGGCCTGGTTCTCGTGAAGATTTGTCTTCAGAAAGTAATATGAGATAGACAACTTTTGCATTATCAAGGGCAATCGGCAAGGTGACTATTGTTCATTCTGCACATTGTAAGGATATATTATGGGTTAATCATTAAAGTAATGATTGTTTTGAATTCATAATATACTTTGAGTTTGCATACAAAATCTTATTCATAGTTTGACAGAAACAAGAAACTTATATAACTTAGTCGAGTATAGATTTTGTTGGAATGCCACTTGGATTATATTTCCAGGAATGTTATAGGTTGTCTAAAGGGGCCAGCTGATTCAAAACATCAAATAGTAGCAACTGTTGAAGTCATAGTTGGCTCAACAAGAGAAACTTGAAAGTGAACTTCAGATTCTTGAACTTGACTGAGTCATTCTAATGTGTCTTAACTTTGAAGTTAGACATCAGATTAAATGCTTCAAAATTGGTTTGACCTGGTGTTATCTCCAAGGATCTCAACGTTTACTCATTAGGTCATATTGATACCATTTTTGGATTTTGGAGGCAATTTAGAGCTTCATTGTTTAAGTTTTCTGTTGCAGATCTTTAATTTTAATTTCACCAGGACAAGTTGCACCAAGCACTGGTGGGCATGTCCCAACACAACAGGTATGTAAACAACTGGCTATTCAGATGGTTTGAAAAATGCTGAATTATAGAGAGAAGTGAGAACAATGAATAGGCTTATGGAGTTGGAAAAAATATATAGGATATCCGTACTTATTCTTATTCTAACATATTCTCTCTTTCTTCCAGGAAGCACAATATTTCAATAACAATTTCTATAACCCTCAATTGATGCAACAACCATCTAATTCACAGCCACCCCAACAGGAAACTAGTTTGACTTCAGGGACAAGTGATACTCAAAAGCAACAATTTCAATGTTTTCCAAGTGTTTGCAGTTTTGCTTCTTTAACAGCACCTCAGCAGATCTCATGGCCACCATTTTATAGCACTCAAACCCTTCTTGCAAATGCACCACAGCAGCAACAACAATTGACTGTAACGGAAAATACAGTAGCAGAAGTTGTTTCAGCAAATGAAATGAAGACGTCAACAGCTCAAAGGAAAATATACAGCAAAAGCCCTTCTTCTGTGCAGGTTCCAACTGTAAATTCGTCTTCTTCTCTACTTGCCACTGGCATGCCTGAATTGCCCATTCGTCCTCAAGATCTTAACCTAATGTCATCTTTTGGGGGAAAACAAGATGGGACTCTGCAACGGAAGACATAAATGCATGCACAATCTCATCATCACTCAATGTCACAATTACAGCAGCAGCAACAACAAAACCATATTGTGATTCCTTCTTTGCAAATGAGCTTGAAGGATGTTGACTCTCATATGTCCCCACCGTCATCTACTAATAGAGGGCCAACTAGTGCCAGTGTGATGGGACTACCAGCTGGGGAATCAGTCATGGCTCTGCAAGGGCACAGATCTTTCCATAATATAGGCAGCCAACATCAGTTATCTTTTCATGATCAATCAGCTTCTGGGCAGTCTCCTCAACTATTCATGGCTGCCAGTCAGCAGCAACAACAACAGAGATTAGTTTCAAGAGGCCTTGAAGATGGCATGGCAAACACCAATGAAGGAAGCTGTAGTAAAGGTGGATGCTTAGATGACATGAAAGTATCAGCTAAACATCAACTCTATCAACCATACTGGGAAGAACCAACATACATTCAAGGCTCTCCAACAAATGGCACTTTTAGCTTAACACGCAATTGTAGTTCACCTCGAAATCTGATGGTCCCAAGTGCTGATGATGGAAGTTCCATTGCTTATACTAGTATACCCATTCCTGTCCAACAGCCTAGCCAGAGTTCCAAGAAGATGGCTCGATCTAAGGCTGCTTCAAGTTCTATTATATATCCAACCCAAGCAGAATCGTCTGTGATTACTTTTGTAGATAGACCACCCCTTAATGCAACCAAATTTAATGTTCCCCCTGGGTAGTCTGTGTCTTTCCCAGGACAAATCTTAGATGCTTCTAATCAGGTTAGAAGGCAGTGGGATTATCAGCAGTCTGCTCAAATGAAAGTTGCAGGACCACCATTATCTACCACATCAGGAACTTCAACACTGCTGAAAGCCATGGCAAGAAATCAGGGTCAATTGTCAAAGATTGAACAATCTGCATTGGATACAGTTCCAACCTCTTCAAGGGCCTCTCATGCTTCCTCCATTACTGGATTTTCTAGTAGCATTCTATCTTCTCCACCAGCTTCCAAATCAGGGGTTGCTACTTTGTCCAAAACTTCCTCTGCAAAAGATTCTTACTCTCATCAACAAAAAGCTTCATCGGTAGCTGCCCCATAAAAAAAGACTTTACCTACCATTGTACCAAATATAGCATCACCAATCTTGGGCCCCAGTCCTTTGTCTCAAATATCTACCCCAGGACAAATAAATCAAAATCAAATGCAAGTGCAGAAGAAGCCGCACCATAAGCAACAGTGAAAACACCAGCAAATGTCGCAGTCCTTACCCCAGTAGTCGGCCTAGTCTATGGTTTCTACACAACAACAGCAGTAACAACAACAACTTGTGGCACCTCAGCATTACAATTTTCAGCAGTTTCCTAACCAAAAACAAGCACACCAAGTAAAAAGACATCCATCAGCACAAACAGCACCTCCAAATAAACAGCTTGGGGATATACAACAGCAACAGATCAAACATCTTCAGGATCAGGAACTCCAGATACAACAGTCACTCCTTAGACATCAAAGACCACAATCTCGGCAGGCATCATCTCAAAATCAGCAGTTTGAGAATATGCAGCAGAAGAATGTGACACATCTACAACAGCATCAAACATTTTCAACACCTTTTGGCTTTGCAATGAGCGGGTTACCTTCAAATTTAACCTTAGGTACCAATAGAGGGCAAGCATTTTGAAAACTTTCAGTCCTTATCTTGGATTTTTGAAAATGATTCTATCATAACCATATCGATGTGTGAATGATCTGTAGTGGAGCACATGCACACACATGACAAGTTTGAGCTAAATGATCAAATTGTGTCCCTCAAAATGTAGATTATTGCATATCCCAGAGGAAGTTTATAAAGGAACATCTGATCTCCATAATGAGGTTAAGCAATCTATCCAAGGCTGACATGATATGGATGAAACCAAATTCCTAAATGTTGTCTCAGAGGCTGTTTTTCAGCATTTATGTCAAATATTTTTGCTAGTTGAGCATTCTCATGTGAGATTTGCATATAGCATGCAATAAGAGGCATACGAATGCTTATATGCACAGTACAACATACTTTGCATATTCATTTAACATCAAAAGTATGACGATCAAATTTTATCCCTAAATCACAATATCAAATATTAGGCCAACCTAGAAAGTACTGCTCATGTTACATTTTTTAATCAATCTTATATGATATCTAAATCATTGGCAGGATTCGTGACACTATTTCAGTCTATTTGTATCAACCGTATTTGCATTTGGTGCATGAAAATGATCCAGTGGAGATTAGGGATTGTCATGTGGGAACTCGTAACTTGCATCCTTCCATTTCAGGACATGACAGCAGTGCAAGCAGAGTTTGCGGGACAGAATTCATTACTAGGACACCAATCCATGAGTCAGATCTTCATTCAGTGATGTGAATACAATGTTAAAAGGGTCAAAGATTGATATGATGACACCATCTTGGAAAGCCAGATTCCAGTGTTGTAGGACACCACCTCTTCTCTCTGTATTCTTCCAACTTGGCACTCAAGGAATAAGAAAAAGGAAAAGGTTATAACTTATTCTTTACTAAAGATATTCGGGATGTTTGTTTTGGCCTTGCTTATTTTCAGGCAAGATTTTAACGTTTGGAGAAAACTGCTTCATATAAATTTCCGGAGTCTTCCAAATGCAGAGTGTTGGCTTTCAAGAGGAGCATTCAACAATGAAATCTCAAAGATAGAAAAGCTATACCAGAAATTATGTTGTCATCTGATGTCTATATAAGTTGTGGCTAGTGTTCAGTGAGGAATTCACTAAATCTGGAGCTCATGCAGCTTACCCTTATAGCTAGAACTGCAACTAGCCAGTCCATTTTTTTGCTTGACATGAACAATATTGTCATTTTTATGAGAACAAACTAATGGGCTTACTGTGGAGAAGTTAATTGACAAAATCATTGGAGATAATGTCAAGATTGAGGTATGAACCATTTTGGTTGTAGCAAAGTATCCTAGTGGATGTAATGTTCTATAATTTAAAATCACTCAGATTCTTGCTTAAGTGGTATCATTCAAGAGACCTAAAATTGGAAACCTTTTTTGTGGTATGAGATTAGTTTCCCCTCATTCCTCCATGTTTCATCTGCATTTTACTAATGTTCTTCCTAGGGTGCTTGACACAGAAGGTTATTAGGAATTTCACAAAAATCTTAGATATGCAATCATTCATAGCTCTGAAACTGTCTTTGATTGGAATGCATCCTGATATATATTTGAACAAAAAAATTATGATCATGTTTAAGCCCTCATATCCTTTGAACTTGTCCATCTTGTTACTATTTTGAAGGTGCCTTGTACTAAAAGGTCTTAAAATGTAATCTTATTAATCTCTTCAACAAAAAGCTTTCTCTTCGCAGATCAGAGTACATGACTTGCTCAAAACCGGTATCATTGAGTTAAATTTAACCACTTTTTCTCTTTCTGCTTAGAAGCTCTTATACAACTCAAAATTGAAGGATGATAGATACAACGTCTCTTTTCAAATTACAAGCATTTCATCCATTCCATTTTGGACTTTTTCATAAAACTGGCATGTTGTGTTTGAAAGCTTTTTACATGCCAATTCCTGTATGTATTGGCATGATTGTCATTGAACGTGAGCATTGGAATCCATTCTTACTTTTAGATCCAACCATGGTTCAATTAATAGAAAATGACAATTTAGATTAAACAAAATACAATCAAAACCACGCCTAATGCACCAAGAGTGCTACATATTTCTAACTGAGCTTTGACTGGATTTGGTTTCTTTCCTGCAATGTTTGTTTTGTATGCTTAACCCAAAGTCATCAAACTAGAATGTCTACAAGAGGTAGAATGGATTCAATTCACTGTCAACGTTATCTAGTTAAAACTCAAGGTAGATTTTAAGTGGTAGCTTGATGGCTAGCAAGAAAACATTTACACCCTTCTGGCAAAAGTGTGAACAACAACGGCCTAGGAATATGGGAATGGCACCAATCCTATACCTGGTTCAATATTTAGTATTTACATATGTTGTTTTGCACCTCTGATTGACCAAGTGAATACGACTGGCGAGGAGAAAATATCATATATGCCATCTGAGCACTTTGTGTAATTTGAGAGTTGACCTTGGCCAAACTAGCATTGTTGGTCAAATCAAGTGCACAAGAGGCCCTTAACGTATGTCCCAATCATCACTTGCCCTTTGTTAATCCCTTTGATCTGACTATGGTCTATTTCCTTCTGGACCCAATGCACTTAAAGAAGAAGTTTTATTTAGATTAACTAAGGCAGTGTTAACTGTTCAATTTTATAGGAGATCTAATCATTTATTGCAGGCTTGATTTTTTTTATGTAACAGAACCAAAATTTAATGACTTCTTTTAATTTATTTCAGATCTAATATAGGATCACTGATAAACAAAGAACTTTGAATAATCAGAAATAAACATATCTGATGCAGTAAAATAACCAGTAGATAATAATGTCTAACACATCCACAGTGAACACACAAATTTTACCCTGGGGGAACCTTTTACAGGTGGAAAACCCCAGCAACAGAAAATCTTCTTTTATTGATGATTGAGATGACAATGAGCAAATTACATCAGACATGTACATCAAAGAGTAAATGCCCCTAGGGCATACACATACCAAGAGAAAAAATGCTAAAGACTGTCTGAGAGGAACCTCTATCTACTTGAGAAGCTTATGGCTTGTTGACTTCAGCCCTTGTGAGGCCCAATCTGCTGATTGGGAGGCCTGTAGGGCCCACAGCCTGCTACTGAGGGCCTAATCTACCTAAGAAGAGGGCTGATGTGCTAACTGGAGGGCAGATCTACTAAGCATAAGCCCCAATTTTCTTATGTGGAGGTTCATGGGGCTAACGTAAGCCCATCTGTCCTCTCAGGCCTTGACGTGGTCACGGGTCAGTCTAGGACAAGCCTGGAATACCCACACGGGCCCTCGTTGCCTTCAAACTATAAGAAACAATAACAATACATATGCATGAAATGCTTTTCAATATTCCATACAATATTATTTTTTCCATAATAGGCGAGAAACACCTAATTAACTCATATAAAAACTTACAAGCTAAGATGTAACTCCAAGAATATAGCCTCTATAATGGAAGGGATAGCTACGTACCTTTCCCACTTAATATTAACTAGATACAAATACCTTATCTTGGAAAAGCTTGGTCAATGCCTCAACATGTAGACTTTGAAGATCTTCCAAACCAGAAATCTCCAGCCCATCAAGATTCTCACTCTGCAGTATAAAGAAAATGCATGTCTATAGTTAGCTGGAAGAAAGAAACAACGTATCTGGTCATAAGAAAGAAACATTGTAATAATGCATGCATTTTACCTTATTGAGCTCCTCTCTGTTTCGAGAATAGTTTAATATTCTCTACTAAACAGGGCCAACCACGTGAAGGTGGAAGCTCATATGGCCCCTCCCCCCCCTCACATCACTCTCAATTCCCCATACCCAATGCACGTGCTTGGAAATAAATGATATTTTGTGCGAACATCGTGAGTTTCTTGTCTTAAAGGAATTACGTGCATTCGATCATTAATTAGTTTATAGCATTCATTAATTAACTCATTCATTCATTCATACATAAAAAAAAAAAAAATAGTTGAAGACATTACTCCATAATATCAAAAATAATATCCAAGGACAATGCATAAAAAAATAATGTAATAGTGTACTTATTACAATCACTACTTTTTTTGGCACTTTTTTCTCTCCACATATTCTCTAAGTGTGACATCCTCTTCTGCCAATTGTTTTTTGTTTCCTATGCCCTCTGTAGTTGCCTGTGATCGTGTTTGTTGACAGGTCGTGTGCTCACGACATGTATGTGGCTATTGTAAGGTGCCAGGATGTACTGGAAAAATGAAGAAATATTAATTACTTGACGTGTTTTTATTATTATCATTGTAAGGCCTTCATTAAGAAAAAAACATTAGAGCGGTGCTTTGTACCTGGAAACTCATGGGTGACATGAATTTCATGCGTTTGATCTTCTGATGCTCCCTCAAGTTGCACATGAAGACACTCTGCATTAAAACATCAACACTTACAACAATATAGTATTTGCAATTTAATATTTGAGACTTTAATCCATACTATTTTTTTTTAACGCGGGAATATTTATTACCTGGATTTCGATTAACATGAACTCCAATATCTCTTTCTCCTCCATCCTCCGCATTTTCTCTACTTTCGTTGTGCGGCTTAACACAAAGAGACTCAATATTTTATGTACTAGTTTATTAATGAATATAAAACACAATGAATCAATCTTAAATAGAATTTGTTTATTGTAGTTACCTGTTCGCAGGATGGACCACTGGAAGACTTTGCTTGGCTACCACAGCTGCTTGTTCGATGTTCAACAACACCTAAAAACCCACGTTGGTAGTCGATCCTCATGTCTTCCTTCGTTGGCAAATCGTGGAATCTTTGAGCCTGTAATTTTCAATTAGATCATCATTGTTGTTGTTATATCATCATGAAAACAAT
>LPNX010163919.1:76882-157688 GCA_001517045.1 Pseudotsuga menziesii
CCGCCAAAATCACCTTTCCTTGTTAAGATATTCTTTATGTTCGAACAAAATCCTGTGGGAAATTTCATTTTTTGTATAACTTCTTTTACCGCATTTCTTTATTGCTCAGTCAATAACCATGGAAGTGACCTTATATTAATTTGGTCTCCATCGTTGTTTAAATGTTCAATGATATCTTTCATTACATGATTGGATTCATGAATGTCATTGCAAATTTTGACAATTTTTTCTTTGTCACTCCTTCCGTCTAATATTCGCCATAGTGTTTCAGCTACATTCTTTCCGATATGCATTGTATCAAACAAATTAACAACTAGTAAGTGCTCATAGTAAGGCAACCTACTAAATTGTTTGGGATAACTTTTCATTCCTCGTGGAAGCCCATTTACACCTTCATGATGTTCATGCAGACCATCAGTAATCAATATATAAGTTAAAGAGATTAAAATGTCATATATTACAGTAAAAAAAATTAATATAATCCAAAATAAACATTAAAAAGTACATATAAGAGATGATCAATATGAATATATAAGATAGACAAATTGAATCGTACCTTGACGATTTCTATTTTATTGCAACTTCCATATGTGAGGTGTCATTCTTTGTGGTTTTAATGCGGTCTCCTCTTTCCCATTAAAAAGATTTTTTTCGATAGTTCGATACCTATGATTCTTAGAGAGGAAGTGCCTATACTCATCAAACACTTCCTTTGACAAACTCTTTGAATGACGAGATTTCATCTTGGGGCCACAAACTGGACATGCAAATTTTCCCTTTGTTTGAAGACCACAAAAATGTGTTAGCCCTGGAGCATCGTGAATTGTCCAAGCAAGCATTGCATGGAATTGAAATTCCCTTTGCCCTACTGGTCTATAAACATCATACATAGTGACACCATTCCATAGCTTAAGTAGTTCATCAACAAGAGGCTCGATATATACATTCATATCTTTAACTAGGTACTTACCTAAAAGAAAACAACAAGTGACAATACATATAAGTAAATGAAATATATATATGACATGAATATGCAACAATATTGATCTTCATGACAAATTAAATACTAATGCATTAGAAAAACATTGTTCTAAAGTACAAATTATACCTGGAACAATCATTGCCAACATTATATGCTCCCTCTTTATTGACATCCATGGAGGAATGTTATTGCTGATAACAAAAACCAGATCGAGCAAGTAGATCTCATCTCTGCAAATGGATTGACACCATCTGCTGCCAAAGAAAGTCTAGCATTACGAGGTTCTTCTTTAAAGTGTGGCCATTTTTCGTCCATGTCTGTAAATGCAGAACCATCTGCGGGCATTCGAAGAATATCATCTCCACTTCTATTCCATGCATGGTAATCCATAAATTGTGCTATGTTTTTGCACCTAAACAGTCGTTGCAAGCGTGGAATAATGAGAATATAACGAAGAACCTTACGAGACACCTTTTTGGTTACTTGATCTGTTCGGTATCTACTGCTATGACATATAGGGCATTCTGTTGCAAACTCATACTGATTATAATATAAAATATGATCATTAGGACATGCATCAATTGCTTGATACTCCATTCCAACATATTTCATGATGGAAGTTAAATCTCAGTATGTGCGAGGTAATTATTTGATGGCGGTAACAAATATTCACCTATCAATATGTTACAATAAATTTTAAAAAAAATGGTTAATATAAATATTTGAAGAGCATAATATTAAGGACAACAAATACATCCTTATTATTTTTATGATGAAGTACGTATACCAATACAAATATTATATCAACATAAATCAAATCATATATATGTGATCGATGAAACATATAATCACATACGTACCTTAACACCATCGTGATGGCTGTGTTTGAAAAACGATTCATAACCTTCAAGTTCATTATCAGCAACACAGCAGAGAGAACACTTATGCGGGAGCCTTCAAAAAGTGGTTCATTTGCCTTCTCAAGTGTAGGTAAATCATGAAGATCTTCAAAGTCATCAATTGGCGGCGTATGATGTTGATCATCGTCCATTCTAACATTAAATGCATCATTGATTAATGTATTTGCACCATCATCCTCAATTATGTTATTGTCATGATCATCGTCTAATTCCATATCAGCATTAACTTGATCATGATCAGTATTTGCAGGACCTGCATATTGACGTTCCTCCTGCGCTAGTTGTTCCACAATTACCACATTCTCCATGTTCGGAACAGCCCTAGGAGGCCCTTGCTTTATAATTACAATTAAAACATCAAACAAAGAACGTTAGTCATGTCGATTAAGTAACAAAAATAAAAATGATACAATATACAATTACAAAAACTATCAATATAAAGACCGCATGATATATAGTCATGAATTATATTGACTTACCAATGGATGATATTCATGCCCCCCCTCAACATGTCCATGTTCCCTACAATGTTTTTTAGCTGTTGCGATCAGTAACCTTCTCTTATTAAAGCCCCTACATCGACTGCAAGGACAATAACATTTTCCATCACCCCTTCTTTCCACTCCATCCCACAACTTAGCAAGCAATTGTCGATTTTGTTCTGGATCTTGATGACCTGTAACATTATTGTTACGTGGCATTTTATTACTCAAACCCTAAGAACAAAGTACGATAAAACCCAAGTATATGATGAGTCTTCTTTTCCACAAGGGTTAGAACCAAATCCACACGAGTCAACCCTAACTCAAGAGTACAAGACCAAGTATATAATGAGTCTTCTTTTCCACAATGGTTAAAACCAAATCCACACAAGTAAACCCTAACTCAAGACAAGACCAAGTATATGATGAGTCTTCTTTTCCACAATTGTTAAAACCAAATCCACATGAGTAAACCCTAAGTACTCAATACAAGACCAAGTATATGATGAATCTTCTTTTCCACAAGAGTTAAAGCCAAATCGATAAGAGAAAACCCTAAGTGAGGGTAAACCCTAACTCAAGACAAAACCAAGTATATTATGAATCTTCTTTTCCACAACAGTCAAAGCCAAATCCCTAGAAAACCCTAATTAGTGAGGGTAAATCGGCCTAACTCAAGAAAAAACCAAGTATATCATGATGAATCTTCTTTTACACAAGAGTCAAAGCCAAATCCACAAGAGAAAACCCTAAGTGAGGGTAAACCCTAACTCAAGACAAAACCAAGTATATGATGAATCTTCTTTTCCACAATAGTCAAAGCCAAATCCACAAGAGAAAAACCTTATAAGTGAGGGTAAACCCTAACTCAAGACAAAACCAAGTATATGATGAATCTTCTTCCACAAGAGTCAAAGCCAAATCCATAAGAGCAAACCCTAAGTGAGGGTAAACCCTAACTCAAGACAAAACCAAGTATATGATGAATCTTCTTTTCCACAAGATTCAAAGCCAAATCCACAAGAGAAAACCCTAAGTGAGGGTATAAAACCATAACACAAGAGAACAAAGTTTCTCCAAGAAAGATTTAACAAGAATAAACCAATTAGAAATTAACCAAGAGATACTTCAAGAGAGAAGTCACCAAAGAGAAAGACCAAAATCCAAGACCAAGTGGGAAGATCCCCACAAAAGCACAAGGCCAAAAACCAAACCCTAAACCAAGAAATTAACCAAGAGACACTTCAAGAGAGAAGTCACTAAAGAGCAAGACCAAAATCCAAGACCAAGTGTGAAGATCCCCACAAAGGCATAAGGCCAAAAACCAAACCCTAAACCAAGAAATTATTAACCAAGAGATACTTCAAGAGAGAAGTCACCAAAGAGCAAGACCAAAATCCAAGACCAAGTGGGAAGATCCCCACAAAAGCACAAGGCCAAAAAACAAACCCTTAAGAATTTCACATTTCTTGTCCAAGAGATAAGTGTGAGAGTGAGTGTGTGAGATAATGAAGCTAGGCCTACATCTATTTATATGAGTGTGTGTAGGAAATGAACCGACGCATCAGATATGCGATGGCACTTTCCATGTTAAATAATTGACCAATTAAAGGCGTCGTTGCTTAAGCGACGCTTACTAACGCGCCGTCGCTTAACCGACGGTTATGAGAATAGCCGTCGCTTAAGCGACGCATGTGGCCACATTTACAAAAGAAATGTATCCTTGTGATTTTTGGTAAGTTTAAAAAGATAAATCCACACGCCGTTGGATTTTTCCGTCGGATTTTGGATCGAAATGTAGTAGTGCTCTCACAGTAGGTTTCCCACTAGTCCCTTACATGGGGGCAGCTTTGAGTAGTGAAAAATTAATATTTTCCTGGTTGGAAAAGTCATGAACCAAGAAATATCCTTCTAATAGATTCAACCATCTATCGACCACATCTGCATCTATTCGTCCATAAAATAGGGGAATGTCAAAGTTTACTTGTACCTTAAAAGAGCTTGCGCCTCTAGAGTGGATGCTAGATGCAAATGCGTCGCCAGTGGGAAGTCATTGAAGGATCTGGGTGAAGTTATCCATCATCGCGCTCCTTTATTTTTCAAGGGCCTGCTCGAGCAACATTTTGATAGGATATTCTACACCCTCGTCTTTCTTTTTTGTACCCCATGGGAAGTCGTTGGGGTTTGCAAGGCTAATCTTGCAGAGGTTCAACCAAATTGAGCCCAAAGTCCTTATACCCCTCCCTCGTTGGGGACATACAAAGAAGGACCGAGAAAGAGCATATTGCTCTGATACCACTGATCCGGATTTATGTAGGAATGCAAAAAAATACACAAATAACCATAAAAACAAAGATGCAGCAGAAATAACACTTCATTTGATTAATCAAGGAACTAAAACTTGTTTACATACAGAATGGAAATAAACTAGCTAGAGCGTCGGTATCTTATCTCTGAGAAGAGATGTGGCGGCTACATGCCTCTAAAATCTATGTTACAATGAGGCTCAAATTCCTATATATTAGTGAGAAACAATGGAAACTCTACACATCCAAAAACCTAACCCTAGGAGGTGAAACGCCAGAATATGGGACCCGTTGGCTAACTTGGTACATCAATTTCCCGGGGTTGTAACTTTGGCATAGTACCTCCATTTGATGCACATGATACATCATTATAAATATCTATTTAGGTACTAAATCCATAAGTTAAAAACATTCAGTCCAAAATGGACTCATATTTCTGTCTCCCGACTGTCGATCTTGGTCCATAAATAACTCGGTGTCCCAATAATTTCTTCAAGAAGGAAGCAATTCATTGTTCCTTAACTGTTGAGGCTGCATTTGTTCATCTTCATGTAACTCCTACTCATGAGTTATATTCACCTCTATCTCCTTTTCCTTCATTAAGTCTACTGTTGTTGTCTCACCTCCTCCTTTGCTTGATTGAGCCACTTTCCAAGCTGACACTTCCATCTTTGAAACTTTGTACCCTAAAAATTTAAACAAGTCCCCACATTCTGGACATAATAATTCATCATTCTCCCCACTCTTCGAAATAGAATGTGGTTTCTCAATTCATCAGAAACTTCCACCAATGTGTCCAAGATTTGTATTTCCTACTTCTTACATGCTTATTTCCACCTCTGCAATTCTTCTATGAGTGCCTGTAGATCTTCCTTCATCAACTCATTCTCATATATTAAATTTCCAATTGGGGTTGATCTACAGCAATTTCTTGTGGATGGATCCCATAGGTATATTACCCTCTAGTTCTTGTGTTACAAAGGGTACTCTAGGTTTTAAAATAGGGATTTCAATTTTTTTCTCCTCTGGTGCAGAAGAAGCTCTATTTCTCCTTATTTTTGTGAGACTGGATTATTGTCCTTTAGTATTTTCTCTCTTCATTCTTCTTTGTGACCTAAAAGGGATAGAAACTTCTAATATTTCCATAAAAAATATTCATCTTCAATTCTAACTCCTCTTATTTCAGAGGAAGATTCAATGTTCAACACTTGAGGTTTTATTCCCTGAAAATATTTTTCCCCTGTAACTTCTTTTCCTACTGTAGCATCCACAGCCACAACTTCTACTTTCGCAGCTACTAATAACATAGTTTCTTCTGCCATCACCACCACCCTAGCCATTTTTTATATTTGGTTTGTTGATGTTGCAGCTTCCCATGAATTTTCTTCCCAAACATTTCCCACTCCTAATGCTTCATCCCTCCCCCTAGCTAAATCTAAGGAGCTCCATTCGACATCCCTTTCTTCAATACCTCCTACTATAGTTTCCCGATTCACCCCAGATCCGACAATAAATTGTTCCCATGTTTGATTTTTCCATGCTAAGGCTCTTTGAACTAGCATTTTAATTAGTCCATAGTTTGTTATAGAGGATAACGGGTTCCGAGATGTTTTCACATAATGTTCCATGTTTTGTAGGGTTCGTAGAAGATAAAATGGCATATTCAAAAATCTACATGACACAAATGAGAAAGCAAGAGGAAATCATAAATATACACAACTATGTAACTTCATTCGCAAGTGATGTACATCTTCAAAAAGATGGCAACTTGGTCCCAAGGTCTTCGTAGTGTTTCTAGTGCTATTCCCTTGGAACTCGACTGCACATGCTCTCTTTTTGCAAGGAAGTCTTCTATTGTTTTCAAGTTGTGCATCTTTCATAAAAACCATCTATCCCTGATTCTAGGTAAACCTGTGACTTATTCCAAATCCTTCTTCGATACATTTATCCTTAGTCCTCTAATATCCAAATGATCTCTAGTCAAATTCATGGAAAATTGGAGTGTTTTCTCCTCATGAAATCCATCTAGTCTATGAAAGTACTCGATCCATCTGGCTTGCTGAAAGATAACGAATAATTCTTTTTTTCACGCAGGGAATCTAAGTTCTTGGGATCGTGTCTTATTGGAAGACCCATATTTCCTTTTTTATGATATCTCTAATGGTGAATGCAACAACTACCGTATCAACCGTTGGATTTACAGCATGCAAAAATACTTAATGAATAGTCGGGGTTCATGTTGATAATTTTAGAAAGTTGGCATAGTTATGGACCAAGATATTTTAACAATTTAATGTGTGGATTGGATGGAATGAAGGTCGTTAAATAAGTATAGGTAGCATATTTTACATGATTCACTTGAAGGTTAATTGTTTACGGGATGATGACAGGGAATAAAAGGAAGAGTATAATCAGTATTATTGTATCAATTCATGCTTGATCAAGCTTATAATCAGAAATCATACCTTTTCATTGTCGCATCGAACCGTCATCTTTTCGAGGTGGATTCCTTTGATGTTGAATCAAGCGAGAAGGGCATAATTACACACGTGCCTTCGCAGAACAAGTCGATCGTCATCCAATGAGAAGATTAAACACGTTCGTGTTAACATTATTTTCAAGGATGTGTGGAATACAAATGAACTCTTTGGTGTTCTTTTCAGGAGCTATAGCAGGGTCGTGCACCTTTAGAAGAATCTTATCATAAAATAGAATGATTTGGGTGAAAATCCACCCAAAATGTGATGTAATTTTAGTGATATTTTAGCAAACATTTTGGCGTAGTTGCAGTAGAAAAATAGTGGATTTGGTGGAAAAATAGTGGAGTTGCAGCGAAAAATAACCAGTTTGGAGTTTCAGTGGAGAAAAATAGGCAATTTGGTGGAGTTTCAGCTGGAAAAAAATTAGACAAAATTTTGGTAAAAACTAGGGGAAATGACGGGCTTCCAACAGAGGTCTGCAATTCTGTTCACTTTTTCTTGCAAGGAGTAATTCAAGTTGAGAAGGATCATCCATAATTCCCACAATTGCTTGGCTCGACACAACTGCTCCCCTCTGATTGAACCTCCACATGTATTCTTGTACACAATTATAAAAAACCTTAAACCAATCAAAGCTTAAAAAACAAAAGAAATCAAAAATTTATTTATATACAATTTATGTGTATAATTGTAGTAGATTTTAACAATTCTCATAAACAGGGGAAGACCCGTGCTCCTGTGTCAATTGAAAATTGAGATTAGCTGCAACATGAGAGATGAATGCATACTTGAAATGGGTTTATGATAAATCCATAGATGATGACCATTCACAAACAAAGGTGTCTAATTTTCATTAATAGTGGTCAAATGGACGGTTCCATTGCTAAATACCTTATCTATTATGTAGGGACCCAACTATATTGTATGAAACTTTCCCTTAAAATCCTTTTTGAACCATGACTCATATAACAAAGTCGAGTCTCCTTCGTAAAATACCTTCTTTTTTATAAATCTGTCATGCCATTTGACACGTTGTTGTTGAATTAATGTTGTTTGTTGTAAAACAACTGTGTGCTTCTCATCTAATTCATTTGATTGATTCAACCGGTTCCTTTGAGTCTCCATTAAGTCCATATTTTCTTCTATAGTTGTCTTCATGTTTTTGATCTTGAATTCAATGGGAAAAACAACACTCTTTTCGTACACTAGTTCATATGGGGAGAAACCTGTAGCGTTGTGCCATGTAGTATGATAGGCCCATAATGCTTCTGGAATCCTTTCATCCTAATCCTTGCAGTGACTCTTCATTGTTTTTGTAAGGATTGCCTCAATTACCTTATTCATTCTTTCCAACTTACCACTGGCTTGTGGATGATATGCTGAGGTTATCCAATGTTGGATATGATATTTATGAAATAGGGATTCCATTTTATGGGACACAAAATATGGTCCTCCATTTTTTACTATCTCTATGGGTACTCCAAAGAGGATGAAGATCTCTCCATATAAGAAATATATCACAGCTTGACCATTGCCTTTTACCAAATCCATGGCCTCCACCCACTTAGTCATGTAATTTTTGCAAACCAAGATATAAACCTTTTGTTTTGAAGGAGGGTTGATAGGCCCTATAATGTCCATAGCCCATCTGTCAAAACGTTCAACCACTAACTGTGGCTGAGATTTCATCCAATCTGTTTGGCTAACCCATCCTTTGGCAATTGTCGCAAGCTTGGGAATATTTATTCGTATCCTGAAACATAGTTGGACAAAAATATCCCATTCTTAATGCTTTATGACCAGTTCTCTTGTCAACAAAATGTCCCCCCTAGGGCTCATCATGGAAATCTTTTAGGATTCTGTGAATCTCATCTTCCCTCAAACTACATATGATTTCAAAACCAGGCCCTGTCTAGAAGAGATGACCTTTGATCCAATGGTATCTAGAAATCTATTGTACGATCCTTCTTCTTTCTCATTTTGATAAGTGTGCAGGAATCTTACCTGCATACAAATAATTAGCGATATCCGCATACCATGGGGAATAATATGAGACCGGGAACAAATGCTCATTAGGAAAGGAGTCCTCAATTGGTGAATTATTGTCATTATGAGTTAGTCGAGAAAGGAAGTTTAAACTACATTTTCCTTTCCTTGTCTATCAACAATAGTTATATCAAATTCTTGTAAAAAAAAAACCACCTAGTCACTCGAGCATTAATAATAGTTTTATTCATTAAATATTTAATACCTGAGTGATCAATATGCACAAAAGTAGAATACCTAGTGATATAATGTCTAAATTTATTAATGGAAAAACAATGACAATGAATTCTTTTTTTGTTACTGTATAGTTAAGTTTATCAGGGGCCAAATTCTTACTAACATAATACAATAGCAGTATCTGAAGCATTAGAATAAATTTGAAAAGGCAAGGCGCAATTAGGCCCTATTAGGATAGGTGTTGCGGACAACCTTTTCTTCAATTATGGAAACATTGTATGGCATGCCTCTGTCAAAACAAATTGTGCATCCTTCATTAATAAAGTGAATAAATGGGATGCTAATTTAGAAACAAAATATATAAATTGTCTATAGTAGCCAACATGTCCAAGAAAACTACGTACCTCTTTCTGCATTCCAGGAGTAGGAATATTTGCAATTAGATTTATTTTATATGGATCTACCTAGATTCTTGCAGCATAGATAAATTTCCCAAGAAATATACCCTCACTCATGACCATATGACACTTTTCAATACTCAGGGATAGGTGGGTCTGTTCACAATGTTCTAAATTTTTTTCCAAATTTATTAAAGCTTCATCGAAACTACTACCATACAGAGTGAAATCATCCAAAATATTTCCATGCAATCATTTACCATCTCATAAAAGATTCTGATTACAACTCGTTGAAATGTAGCTAGTGCATTACATAACCCAAAATGAAGCACCCTATATTCAAAGGTGCCCCAAGGACAAGTGAACGTGGTTTTATCTTGATCTCCAAGGGCAATGTGGATGTCATATATATGCTAAAACCATCCAGGAAATAAAAGAATCTTTTTCCAAACAGGGTATCTAAAACTTGATCAATAAATGGTAAATGGAAATGGTCTTTCTGTGTTTCTTTATTCAATTCGCTATAATCTATACAAATTCGCCATTTTCCATTTTTCTTAGGTACAATCACTAGTGGGGAAAATCACTCACTGTCTAAAATAGGATAGATGAAACCTGCTTCCAAGAGTTTCTGAATTTCTTCCTTCACAATGTCTTTTATGTGGCAAGTACATAGTCCCGAAGGGATACCCCCCATGTACGTATATTCTCAAGGAAATTCCCCCTTGTGCTTTTTCATCAATGTAACCAGACATTCCAGTTCATCCACCTTAATATTAGGATCAATATTCAACGTATTCCCTCATTCGATTTCTATAGGGATGCTTTTTGAGTTCTCGATTACTGGGATCATTTCAGCATTACTGACTAGGGTCTCTTCAATAAGTTCTTCTTTCTCTAGTTTACTTAAGGTACTATTCAAGATTTTATATGCATGTTTGGTGACAGACATTGGCTCACTAATAAAACTGTGAATAATATCATCTTCAATCTCATTTTTGAAAGTCATGGCCCTCCCAATTGTCAGCAATGCTTGAGTACTTTCCTCTTCCTCCAAATCCATCCATAATGGAGTTTCAACATCTAAGATTGGTCGAGCTAGAGGATATAAGGTTAGGTTTTTTTATATCGGTTCCATTGAAAATTTTCATGGATCCTAATCTACAACTGATGCATGCATCTATTGTAGCTAACCATAGTCTCCCTAAGATTAATGGGTGTTCCCCCAGCTGTGACTTAGGCTATAAAACAAGGAAGTATATAGGGTATTCCCATGAGTTGACGAATACAAATAATTCATCTAAGATTCCTTCAGGTTTGATCATATGTTTGTCAGCCAATTCTAATATGGTAGGGGTGGGCCTGATATTAGTGAGTCCCAATTTATTTATAGTTTCAATGGTCATAACATTTATTGTGGCACTTAAATCAACCAAAACATTGGGGATCTGGGTATGCCCAATATATACTGTAACAGTGGGGTTACCTGGGTCATCATACTTAGCAAGTGGATCCCTTCACATCATAAGTTCAAATCAATTCCCCACTACATGAACCATAGGAGTATCCTTAGGATTTCTTCCTGGCTTTTTCACATACATATCTCTAATAGTCTTGGCGTAGATAGGTACATTGTGTAGGGATTTTAGTAGTGGAAATATTTATTCAATTCTCCTAGGGTATTGAAATGAGGTTGTTACACTACTTTCTGCAAGGCCAAACGTTTAGGATATGGTGGTTCTCTCAAAAGTTGTGATTGAATATTAGTATGTGTTTCTACAAGTGTTTCAGCTGATGTTTCATCATGTGTTTCGGGTGGTATTTCATATGGTGTTTCAACATCCTCAATAATATGGATTTATATACTGAATGAATTCTCAAACCATTTATTCATTCTCTCTTCTGTCACAGGGGATGGAAGATCCTCAATGAAAATAGGTTCCACTACTCTCCCTGATTGTAGCTATAATTCATTGTAAGAGAGAGGGGAAATGGAATAAGTTGGCATGTTGGAAAGTTTTAAATTGTTGCACTGGCTTATTATTAGGATTAGGGTTAGGTTGAGGAGGTAGTTGAGGAAAAATTGGTGCACCCATTGGTGCAGCATTGTTACTGAGTTTTAGTTTTGGATGTTGATACTGCGGATGAGGAGCTTGATTCTAGGGAAGTTGGTTTCCTAGATAAGGATTTCTCCAACCTGGATACCAAGGGGCTTGTTGGTTTGAGTGTGGTTCCCATGAAGTACAAGGGGTAGTATATTGCATTGCAGGTTGGGTAGGTGGGTTCCATTGTGCATTAGGATACGAATATTGAGGAGGGAACTGATTTTTCATATTATTTCACGAATTAAAATATGTTGGGTCTGAATTCATGACCCAAATATGAGGTTGCCAAGGCTTCTGTTTTTATATAAAACGAGCTTGCTCCATGTCCATGGTGGATGCTTGTAGTGAAGGGAAATATTTAGTATCATGATCCAAATCACATAGACCACATACCTCCACATTTCCAAGTGGGAATTCTCTCAGCGGGTGATTCTTTCTACACTTAGGAAAGAATACACCTAGTACCAGATCTTATACCGCTTGTTTATGATTTTCTCTCATGACATCAAACTGTGAGTAAATGGAACTCACCGTATTAGTTTTAAAATTTTTGAGAAGATTACCTATCTCTGCCCGAGTAGCCCCTCCACTAGTTGAATTTTGTGCTCGCGTAAATACATCTCATTCCCTTGTAGAGGTTTTGGAAGACCCTATGGAGTATCTTCGACATAGATCCACAATATGATCAAAATATTCCTTGGAGATGTCTCCCTTTCCTAATAAATTGATCATATCAAGGAAGTCCTCTCTTATCCCTTGCAACAAAATAATTTTAAGCACATCCCTCCTAATATCAGTATGGCCCGATCTCTACACATTATAGAGGAGTATTTCTACAAATTCCTCCAAGATTTCATAATCCTTTTTCACCATTTTAAATAGTTCCTATCTCTTATCCCTAGTCCTGCAATAATCTTGGTACTTCACAAGATATATGTTTCATTTGATCCCATGTTGTAATGGTTTCACCACCCAAACTCATAAACCATCGTAAGGAATTACCTTTCAAGGTGGAAAGAAATAATTTCAACTTCTTCTCACTATAGAGATATAATCATAGCTTCGACAAAGGATAGAAAATCGAAAAAGGAATTCATCTGGATCTTTAGTAGACTTACCATTGAAATTTTGTACTACTGAAGGTGAAAATAAAAAAAGGAATTCATTTGTATCTTCAGTAGACTTACCATTGAAATTCGGTACTACTGAAGGTGAAATATTTTTCATGGGGGCTTGTCTAGTTGTTTGTCGAATAGGGAATTGAAGCATAGAAACTGTCTCTTCATGTTGATTGTTTCCATTGTCGTTATGATTTCCCCCCACTACTTATTCACAACCATCATGATGAGGTTCATTATTCATGATCTCCTATTCCTCTCACTCTTCTTGCTTCTTCTAATCTTCGAATTCCTATCGAAACTACAACCACTCTTCTTAAGTAACCTCCTTTCCGTCGATTCGATAGACCTCTTCTAGTCTTCCTGCCCCCACGAAAACTCCCCTATCCTCTGGAGAAAAATTTTTGTGGTTACCAAATGGAGTTGTAGCTCCTATTGATTTCTCCACAATTGATACTGATGACTCCATCCTAGGATGAACAAGGCTCCTCCTTACGGAGGATGATATTCAATATAAAGCTTCGGTATAAGAATAGCAATTATTTCATCAATAAATATCAGTATTCCTAGGCCTGGGTTATAGCCACAACCTCTTCCACCTACAGACTTAGTGCTTCTGGGGGTTTCCTGTTGAGTTCTTCTTGTATTCATGCAATATTAAATAATCATACCTGATTCTTGGGGTAGGAACCCATTCGGTCTGTTGAAGGATGCAAAACTCTTCACTGTGTCTTATCGTCCCTGCAACCCTCAAAATCATAATTGTTAAAGAAATTAAACCTATCAACTACTATATATGTCTACCAATTACCTTCCCCGACAACGACGCCAAAATGTTGGTCACTCTATATGTTCATTAATTTGAGTAACAAGTAGAGCGCTCAATATAAATTGTCAACCCAAGAAAGTTTGGTTATTTCAAAGGTAACTAAGAAAAATTTATGCATAAACATTTCAATATCTGATTAATGAAATGCATATAATTCAATCCTAATAACTGCTCAGTAAACTCAAATCCTTGTAAAAACAATCTTAATTATCGATCCAAGAACTCAAATGATTCCTGGTTCCTACAATATCAATCCTGCGATTACTGATCTAAGAATGAATTAATCTAGAATTTCTTTTGCAAGAAGTTAAATCCTAAATTAGAAAATCAATACACTCATAAACCATTCAACAAAACAACCAATTCATAAAAGTAATTATTTATTTAATTTAGTAAACTCTAAGAAAGATAAATGACAAGACTACGCAAGAGACGAGCATGACTATAACATCTATAATTAATCACCACACTTTGCATAAAGAAAAGAATTATTCTACATAGTCGATTGTTCACACTACACTGTTGCAACAAACCAAAAGAAATTATAACAATGAGATTATCTGATAAATACTTCTACAACCATCTACTAATGCATCGAACTAAAATTCCACACCAAGCCAAAATATTTAAAAATAAAATCCATGCTTGTTCTTTAGGAAAAGTCATGCCTTGGTTATAATTAAGAGGAAAAATCAAGGAAAAAGGGCTAAATAAGATTACGAAAAAGGCGCATTTATAGCACCCAACAACCGAATCCATAGATTATGCTAAAATTTGTGATGCATGTCAAAGAATGAGAAAATCATCACGAAGAGATGAGATGTCGTTAATACTGCAGATAACACTACAACCTTTGGACAAGTGGGCAGTTGATTTCATGGGACCCATCAATCCACTAGGGAAAGGAATAGGTGCAAGATACATCATTACCGCAACTGATTATCTAATGAGATGGGATTAGGTAGCACTGGTAAAGGATTTCACAGCTGCGACGATAACAAGGTTCCTTTTAGAAAATGTGGTTACCCGATTTGGAAATCCTAATGTATTGATGAGCGTTCAAGGATATCACTTCTTCAATCATACAATCAGAGCGATGAAAAAAGAGTTCCAGATACAACACATGAAGAGTACTCCATATCACCCACAAGCAAATGGTGCACTAGAGGTGTTCAACAAGATATTGGAAAATGAACTTACTAAGTTATGCGATACGAATCCCGATGACTGGGATATGAAAATCCCCACAATATTATGGGCCTAAAAAACAACATCTAAAAGTATGACGGGGAAGACACCAATCAAGTTGGTGTATATAAAAGAAGCAGTAATGCCAATGGAATATATTGTCCCCAGTCTACACATAGCATCCATAACAAGAATGAGTGACGAAAGAGAAATTGAGGAAAGACTGACGCAGTTAGTATTCCTTTAGGAAGACCTCTTTATCGTAGGATTTCATCAACAAGTGGAAAAGGATCATTAGAAGGAATGACATGATTGCCAAGTCAATACGAAGCATTTCCAGCACAGAGAAATGGTTCTCCTCTATGAAAACAAGTTTGCGAAGCACCCAGGTGAGCTCCAGATGCATTGGTTGGGTCCCTACCTCATACACTTCATCATCGATGGAGGTGTGGTATATTTGCAGTAGTTAGACAGAGTGGTTCTATGAAAACTAGTAAACGGGAGTTAGCTAAATCTCTATCAGGATAAACAAGCGTAGCACCAATGCTAACATCTGTGGGATAACTTTTTTTAAAAATGATGAAAATTTCTAAAGGAAAATATATCGAAAGAATGAAGAGCAATGAGAAAATTTAAACTGTGACAAGATTTGGAACTTGTCGATATTGGATGAGGCATAAACTAGTCAAATCAAGAAATAAATGAAGCAATTACACCACACAGGAGACGATGCAAGTTGGAAATATTTACAATTAATGACCAAGGCGCATGTTGGATTTGAAGAATTTGTATAGGATCTGGTCAATCAATGAGAATTTAGTGATGATGGCATGAATCCATCGCATGGAAGGATTGGAGGCTATAAAATCATATTGAGAGGCATGATTCGACCCATTGTGCAAGTTGAAAGTAATAATCAGAGCTAAGAGAGGAAGAGTTGTAGCTAAGATAAGTGTAAGCATGAAGAGAGACATTACAGAAGCAATAACACAGACTATTTCAAGCACAAGCATGCAAGAAACTCTGATTGTGTGGGAAACCATCGTAGAATAAATGCAGGAAATTGTTTCTACAACAAGGTGACTAATTAGGAATAATATGGGCATCAATCATTCGATCATTTCAGACAGAAGAACCAAGATAATTTTAGGTTCAATAAGAGGGACCGTAGCAGAGGGGGAAGCAAGTCCATCAGCTATGATATAAAAGGAAACAAGGACAATAGGAAAATCACCACAATCGATGATAGACAACATCCATGGGTACGCAGCATCGATAATGGAAGGGGCATTGGTTGTAAGGATTGGAAAATCCAACAAGTATGCCATCAATATTCCCGCAATGCCCAAGGTGTCCATGTGATGACAATTACTGTGTTGTGGATAAATAAGCTCCAATACAATGACCACGACATCCTGGAATTCCCAAAATGCACCAGGGACACCTATGAGGAAAGAGGACAAGGCGATCGAGGTCAGATCACCATAGAACCTGCACAATGGGCATTGGGATTGTAGTGGTCCAGTTTGTTATCGATCATCCATATGCCACATTTTGGATGATCTTCAGAACTTAATTCATGCATGAAACAATTGTTGGCATGTTTCCACGAAGGTTATATGTGTCTAGGGACAAAGGTCCCAATTACGGTCTATTTGATATCCCAAATCACCAACCTAACCAAAACAGGGGTTGAATCGTCGTAGTACTTTTGGGGAAAAGATAATGATAAGAAGCTGACAAGGAATTCACAAAAGAAATATGGAATAATAAAGGATAAAAGGGGGTAAGTAATTGATAACATCCATGATTAGGAAGTGCGAGTCGCAAGAAATTTGTTGAATGTCAAGATAGTGCAAAAGAATCGCCCAAATCAATGCACATTGGGGGTCATCACATCCATGGAGCAGTGCACAAATGGCATAGAGATGAATTGGTCCATGTTCCTACTGAACAAGCTGATGGAGGAAGTCGTATTGGCACAAGATCTTGGTAACCCATTCACTTATTCTTGGTTACTAGTACTCATCGCATTAGTTAGTTGGAACGAACCAATGCATTATCAAGGGATGGATTTTGATGCTATCAAGAGATTCCAAGGCATAAGATATAAAAATATGTGGGAGCTCAATGATAAGGAGTGGAAAATGAACAACAATATACAGTTTTACCTGTACTTGGACGCACTATGAGAGGAAGCAGTCAAAGTGTTGCATCTCACATAAAACAAACTGCAAATAAGTACTAGAGGATTACATGATTGGTGATGAGACCCTACGCCATACATATTCAGGAATGAACAGATCCGGAGAAGAACTAGCTTACAACACAATATAAGCTAACAGATGAAGAGCTAGATGCCATAATAGAAGATGGCATCTAGAGTCAAAAGTTCTAATAAGTGATGAAGAACTATTGGACCCAGGATGGACGACTAACAGTTGTCCCAAAAGAACAAGATAACCCAAAGGACTTGAAGGAAGAAAAAAAATTGAAAGAAGAAGCTTCCTCAACAACTCCTACCGAGTTGGATTTAGAGAAACAATAGAAAGAAGAGCGTATGAAGCACCGCTTTGAACAAGGCGAGGGGAGAAGCACCGTAAGACTCTCTGATGACCAAGTAAATAGGGTACTAGCAGCGATCACTATGGCAGCCAGCAAGAGTCAGGAAAAAGTGACGCAACATTCATCGAGATACTTCCACCAAGTTACACAGCTACTATAGAAACTCACAAATCCAATGCTCGAGACGAGGATATCGTAAGAAGCGACACTATAAAGGCAGGTTGAGGTCAATATTGTCATAAGAGTGCGACTAGTAGAAATCCTGCCACATCAGATCACTACAGGGGATGAGGATACAGATTCTACGCTATGAGGGAAACACTCTATTCACCTCAAAATTTAACTTGCTTCTAAAGTCTACGCTGACAATACTTCAGATCACGTCCAGTGAAGAAATCAGAGACTAAGAAGCAAGAATGCATGATCAATTATTTTGGTCCAAGCAACAGGTGGAAAGAAGTAAAGAGGAACTTCAACGACTAGAATTGGAAAAGGAGGAAATAATAAATGAAAATACCAAGGAATTTGAGGACAGGAAGAGACTGGAAATGGAAGTCTCCGTATCCTATGAAGAGGTACCAGAAGTCAATCCGCAAATGTTTGCGAAAACAAAAGTATTGCGACTAGGGAAAGTTGTCGCAGACCTGTGGAAGGAAAATGAGGAGCTGCAGGATAGAGTCGTACCTAGCACATCGCCATAGCAGCTAGCAGGAAGGAGAAGTGCAATATATATGTTGCAACATAAATTTCGGAGTTAGAGAAGGTAGTGCAGATGATTGTGGAGAAAATTACGCAGTTTTGGGGAAGCTTAGTACAAGATGAGCAGTTGCACCAAATGGACATGCAACTTGCCGAGGTAGAAGAAAAACTTACATCGTTAAGGGGATTACTCAAACTGATACCCCCACTTGCGCAAGCAGCCAAGGAATCCAAGTTAAAATAGTTGTAGCAGTGTGTTAATAAGGTGCGTACAAGACAACAGCAGAGGACAACACACTTGAATGAACTGCAAAGTACAACAGAGAAATTGGTGCTCAAGGCCATGGATGAAATCATGGAGACCAAGGCAGAGATGAGTAAAGTACAACAGATAAGTGAAGAGATTCTGACATAACAGGAAGTGGAAGAGTGCGCAACATTCAAGGAAAAGGTTAGGGAAGTCGTCGAACAAGTTAGAATAGAATATGATGATTTCAAGGCAAAATTGAATGCACTGGTTGCTTCCAGCTGAAATGGCTTGAGGATGAACCACACAATTATTTTGTGGGCTTGTTGGAAAGGATTTGGAGAGCACAAAGTGCTCTACCTCCACTGGAAAGAATGATTTCAATAAAGATAAAATTCAACCACGGCAAAGGAAGAAATAAAAAAACTAAGATACTTTAGTTGAGTTAGTTAGAAAATTCTTTTTGTCTTTTGCGGTTCATTTCTGGTATTGGGGTTATGAAGAATTTGATCAAAGTTTTGAATCCTTTGTGTTATAATGTCTTGTCTCTGTGGAATGTGTTGAATATGATTATGTTTAAAATGTGAGTTATGTGTTGATAAAATATTTTCTGCATTATTGGGTTAAATCTGCGATGAATAAGATAGGCCGATGAATGAATATGATACCCCTATGTTTTCCCTTTAACTATGAATGGTGTGAAGTATCGTGGTACTTATTGATTTAATGTATGTTGAAGTTTTTTTCAATCTAAATCTGGGTTAATATGATTGCAAATAATGATGATAAGTAGATCCCGTTAATATTGCAGTTATAAACTTAGATTTATGGGTAATGTTTTGATTTGGTAAAACATATTGCGAGGTCCTCTTCCCACTATGGAAACTTGGTTAATGTTTCCCCCCATTAGACATCTCGGGTGAGACTACATATGATCCACATATGTTGCTATAAAGGGTAAATCCTTTCAGGGATGATGTTTAGGGAGTATGTGTCAGTAGTCATCGATAGCAGTACAAAGTGAACCCCTGTCGAAAGACGTGTGTCAACAAAATATATACCCCAATACTCAAGGGTATCATCAATATGGAAAGATGAAACACATCCTTAATATTTTCTTTTTGTAGATGGTGAATATCAATACAAAATCATGTACTTTTAATGGGGTTCACCATTAAATAAGGGTCCAAATATTTAAGCATCATTAGAGTCCCAAAGTAATTGTAACGTCCCCGACCCTCCGACTAGCGAAGAGGACGCTACCATGGCGTTAACCATTCGGGCTACCAGCCCCATGATCATGTGAAAGCATAAAAATGCTAAAACAAAATGAATTGAAGCAGAACATACATAGATGGAATTATTTATCATACACAGTGGAAGCAACATGCATTCATACAAGCATTCATTCAACATGTTCATCATAATCATTAACAGTAAATAGGATTGCAAAAGTAAAATAGACAATGCTACTTATCTTATAAGAACTCGTTCCGCAACTAGCTACGTTGCTGTAACGTTCCACCCAACCATAGGCCAACGTGCTCCTTAATCTCTCAGCAACACTGCCACCCCCGAGCTAGGCATGATTCTCCAAGGAATAAGGAACAAGCAGGCTTACACATAGCCAAGGATACACAAACAGATCCAATCCAACACAGTTGGTTTTATCAGGCCATCAACAAGATAGCCAAGCCAACATGGTCAGGTTTATCAGGCCATCCAAGAGTTAGGAAAGGATAAATGCTAAGCTGGTGAGCTCATTACAGAGCTAGGAACACCTACACCAAAACTAGCCTAACTTATAAGACACCCAAACACACCCAACACAAGGAATCAGTCCCTTCTCTGCTACACAGTCCCTCAAGCCCTGCATTCCCTTCTAGTTCTATTCAGGGGTTGTGGAGAATAAAAACAGCCCTCTAGATCTATCTGTGTGGTTTCCAAACACACCAGGTTTATCAAGCAATCCAAGCCCCCATCCCTGCTCCCAACACAGTCCGAACACCAACCATTGCACGCATGCAACTAATCATCAATTACAGCTTAACAGGGGAAAACAACTCCAAACAGTTTATGGCAGCCCCAAAGTGTAACAGCATACACAACCAACAAACATAGGGAACATTAGCCCATTTTGTACAATTGAAGCCACTGGGGAAACCTTATGCAACCCACACTAAGGAAAACTTACGCAACCCACAATGTGGAAAGAAAATGCAGTCTCCCAACCTATGCATGAGGGAAACTTGCACCAGACCCCAAATGTAAAACAGACCACAACAATCACAACGTAAGGGAGACCATAGCAACACAATGAATCTTGAGGAGAATGGAGGCAACCATAACTCATGGGAAGAAAAATGGTCCCAATGTCAACATCGAAATGACAGAAAATTACACGGCCATACTAGTCTGTAAGGAGATCATACAGCCAAAAAAGTGAATGGCCCTTCACAGGAAAATCGTGGATGAAAGAGCACGGCTCCCAGCTCCCTGTGTGAGTCAAAACCAGGAAAAATCATGTGCGTGAGAATAATGAATAGACAATGGTCCCTACATGAGGATGAATAGCTCCACCTATGTGCATGGATGAATAGACAATGATGAGAATGCGTAGTAGTCATTCCTCTTCCCAACGTGAGGTTCAATCCACTGGTGGAGTGTGCGTGTGGACAAGGACTGACAGTCCTGCCGCACTCCACTCCCAACCATAACTACCCCAACCAACAGCAATAATTCTTAATGGTGGTGGTTGGATAAAACAAGGAAAGATGACACATGGCTTTTTCCCCCATTGGCCAAGGTTTGACATTCCCCCACCCTTATCCTTGTGAAAATCATGCCCCTTCTCAAGTTAGTTGCCATGAACGTAGCTGGTTGGGTTATTTAATTAAATATGCATATTTACATGATGACAAAACTTGATATGTATGTCGCGTGCCCCGATATACCATCGGTGACAATTTAAATCTGAAACATAGCATAACCAATCAATGGTGGGGCCTTGGGCTTTAGCTCCACACCATGATAATTTACAATATATACATCATATACATCTAATACAATGAGGTCAAAACTGGGGTGTTACATTCCCCTCCCCCTTCAATAGCACTGTCCTCAGTGCTTTACAAAATTGAACAAAAATTCTACACTGGTATAGCCTCAGTGTTCTACAGAATTGAAAAAAAATGGATGTGCCAATTGCATGGCATCCTCCAGCTCCCATGTACCCTCTTCAGGTCCGTAGTGCTCCCATTACACCTTTACCTGACCTATGGCCCGGTTCCGGAGCATTGTGACCTTCCTGTCGAGGATGCGCATTGGGTCGATTTGGAACTCTCCCTCGGGTTCCACCTGAATCACATCCCAATTTATCACATGGTTAGGATCATGTACATATCTCTTAAGCAAAGAAACATGAAAACATTATGAGCTCTAGTGCTAGCAGGAAATGCAAGTCTATATGCAACTGGCCATATTCTTTCAAGCACTTCAAATGGCCCACAATATCTTGGTGACAGCTTGGCACAACTTCCAAGATTCAGGGAACTCTTCTTTGCTCTCACTCTAAGGTAAACATGATCCCTAACACTGAACTCCCTGTTCACCCTATGCTTATCTGGATAGCTTTTCTGTCTATCCTGTGCTGCTTTCAGATTCTGCCTGATCTTTACAACCTCTTGCTCCATTTCCTTGAGCAATTCTGGTCCAAGCATAATCTTGTTCACTGGGTTATCCCAAGTCACTAGTGTTCTACACCTTCTACCATACAAAGCTTCATATGGACTCATCCCCAAGGATGCCTGCTGTCCATTGTTATAAGCAAAATCTATCAAGTGCAAGTAATCTTCCCACTTGGTTGGTTTGTCCATTACGTACATGCGAAGCATATCTTCAAGCACCTGATTAACTCTCTCTGTCTGCCCATCTGTCTAAGGATGGTATGCAGTGCTGAAGTTTAGCTTTATACCCAAATCTGCAAACAACCCCTTCCAAAATTTGGAAGTGAACTTGACATCTCTGTCAGAGACTATTTCCTTAGGCAATCCATGCAATTTGAAAATCTCCTTCATGAAGATCCTTGCAATGTCATCCATCTTATGCATAGACTTCACTGTTATAAAATGCGTTGCCTTAGTCAACTTGTCTACCACAACCATGATGGAATCATGTTATCTCCAAGTCATCGGCAATCCTGTAATAAAATCCATGGAAATAGCTTCCCATTTCCACTCTGGAACTGATAAAGGCTACAACAAACCAGCAGGGTGTTGATGCTCAACCTTTACCTATTGACATTTCATGCACCTCGAAATGTACTCAGCCATTTCCCTTTTCATTCCTGGCCAAAATCACTGCTTTCTGGCTGTAGCAATTGTCTTTTGATATCCTAGGTGACAAGAATATAGATCTTGATGGATTTCATCCATAACAACTCTCCTCAAATCTGCTACATCTGGAATATAAATTCTACCTTTATAAGCAATAATTCCATCTTCTTCCAATTTATATCCCTCATACCTCTTCTCAATACTTTTCTGCTGCAATTTGTCTTTTACCTGCTCATACAATTCATCTCCAGCAACATGAATAACAATCTGCTGCCTCAAATCTGATTGGAAAATACTAAGAGATGCCACATGCATTTCCTGTACCTTCCTGCTGAGTGCATCAGCTACCCTATTTTCATTTCCCTTTATGTGCTTGCCTAGCATTCAGAGTAGGCTGATCAAACAAATACTTCAGACCACAATGGTCTATCCTGAGCTCAAATCTCATGCCCATCAAGTAATCTCTCCACATATTGAGAGCATGTACTATGGCTGCAAGCTCTAGATTATGAGTGGCATAGTTCTTCTCATGTTCCTTCAGCTTTCTCGACTCATAACATATCACGTGGTTGTCTTGCATAAGGACTCCTCCAATCCCTTGTCCGCATGCATCGGTACACACCACAAAATATTTTTCTGGATCTACAACTTTCAATACTGGTGCACTAGTGAGAAGACTCTTCAATTGCTGGAAGCTTTCTTCACACCTCGATGTCCAGTCGAACTTCATCCCCTTCTTTTGCAAAGAAGCGATGGCATGTGCAACTTTGGAGAATCCCTCAATGAACCTCCGGTAGTATCCTACAAGTCCTATAAAAGATCTTACATCTGTCACATTTCTTGGAGTAGGCCAATTCATAATGACTTCAATCTTTTCAGGGTCCACAGATATACCCTGCTCTAAGATAATGTGACCCAAATACTGAATTCTATCTCTATAGAAGTCACACTTACTCAGTTTTGCATACAGCTGATGCTCCCTAAGCAATTTCAATGTCAATCTCAAATGCTCTTAATGTTCTTCCTCATTCTTAGAATAAACAAGAATGTCATCAAGGAACACAAGAACAAACTTGTCCAAATACCTACTGAAGACACTATTCATAAGGCACATAAATGTCGCTGGTGCATTTGTGAGACCAAATGGTGCCACTACAAACTCATAATGCCCATACCTTGTCCTGAAGGCTGTCTTATGAATGTCTTCATCCTTTATTCTCACCTGATGGTAACCAGACCTCAAGTCAATCTTAGAAAATACCTTTGCTCCTCTCATTTGATCAAAGAGGTCATCAATCCTAGGAAAAGGATATTTATTTTTCATAGTAACCTTGTTCAATTGTCTGTAATCAATACATAACCTGAGTGTACCATCTTTCTTCTTTACAAACAGAACTGGTGCTCCCCAAGGAGACACACTCAGTCAGATATACTTCTTTTCCAACAACTCTTGCAATTGCATCTTCAACTCTAACATCTCCGGTGTACTCATCCTATAGGGTGCCTTGGACACTGGTGCTGATCATGGCACCAGTTCAATTGTGAAATCAATGTCCCTTTTTGGAGGAAGCCCTGGAATCTCATCAAAAAACACATCCTTGAATTCCTGTAACACCTGATAGTCCTCCAACCTAGGAGTTTCATCTCCTGATGTCTCCAAAATATGAGCTGCATACAACTGGCAACCCTTCCTACATAACTTCTTTAACTGCATTGTTGAAACCTCCCGTACCGAAATCATCTTTGGAATATCGTTCACAACTACTATGTTCCCTTATTCATTCATGCATTCGAAAGTCTTATTGTAGCAGTCAAGCTTTACCCTGTGGGCTTCTAACCAATCCATTCCAATGAGAACATAATAGGAACCAAGTGGTAGAACATTTAGATCTACACAAGTGACCAATCCATCCATGACCAATGGACATTTATCTACGACCTCACTGACCTTTCTCTTAGTTCCAGTGGCTAGCTGAACTAACCAAGATTCCCTATGCTGTACTTTCTTAAAAGCACAATTCTCCACTACTCTAGGAGTAATGTAATTGTGTGTAGAACAAGGGTCAATTAAAATAGAAATAGATTGATCAACAATCTTACCTGCTACTTCAACCATAGATGACTGGTGATTTGCTTGGCGGTCCTCCAGTGCTGCATAAATCCTAGGGACTTCCCTTGCTACTTGACCCACTATTTATGCTTCTTAAATGTTATAAGCTAGCATTGCACCCTCATTCTTGAGTGGACAATTCCTGCGCATGTGGGGTCCTCCACATTTCCAACATTGAAGTGGTCCTCTATTCTGTTGTGGATCCTGTTGTTGCCGCAACTGCCCTCCCCAGATTTACTCGTATTTAAATTCTGGGCCCCTCCTCATCATTTTTCTTGGTTGGATCATTAAAGTGCTTGAGCCTCTCAGGCGTTTTTTCTTTCGTTTTACTTTGAAGATGGGATACCAACAGGTTTATTTCATGCCATGTTCATTTTCAGTTAAGTTATGGATTTATGGCCGTGAGCAAGTAAAATTTTGTTCTTCAGGGTAGCCTCCGCGAGGAAAACGACTTTGGTTGTTAACGCCGCGCAGATCTTTAAGTTTCCCAAAATCCGGCCTCTTTTTGGCTGTTAGATCGGAAGCTGCAAAGTCTCAGCCCCCCCGCCATTGCGGCTCCAAGATCTTTCCTTCACTCAATCTGAGTGTCGTCCGACGCTCAATTTATTTCAGCCTTCGAATCGCTTGCCTGTAGCCTCTCCTCAGCCTCAGTTGCGGCTGGGTGATCGTTTCCGTGCACGATCTGAGTGTCGCCCGACGTCCGACTAAGTTTTCCCGTCCGCTCCGCTTATCCTCTAGATTTCTTCCTCCGCCGTTACGGCTCCTAGAGTCTTCCGATGTTTGAAACTAAAAGCCATCTGATGTCTGATTTATGGCATATCCCGCCCGCATTTCGCTTGGCCGCGACTTAGGTCTCATCCGACGTTGCGGCTGGAAGATCCTCCTGGATCCCGAGCTCACTTTCTTCTAGCTGTCGACTTGAATTTTCCCGCCAATAGACCCTTGGATATTTTTCCAGGCCCGTATGCGGCACGCTCGGCCGTTTCCTTGTGGAATGGTGGTTAATCGATAATATTTGTTGTTTTAACCACGCTCGTGAATTGAATGCAGGCAGTTTCAAGAAGACCGGTCAATGTGCCACGATGAGAAGAAAGACTAACCCGTTTGGCAGAGGTATGACTGAAACGATGCGAATGGAGGACGAAGTCCAGAACTGTGAAGGCGTGATCTTAGAAACAGATCAGTTACCAAGTGTTTCATGATCACATACTGACAAAAGATCGGAATATGAAGTGTTGGAGAAACTGAAAGACCACGCGTCTGAGGGGAAACTGAGCGACTCAGTAGTTGTAGTTTAAATATTGGAAAGTAGGAAAGAGACGGGGCTTTTTCCCCTGGAAAATTTTGTAAATGTTTGCTTGTAAAAGGAACTATTTCGTTTTGCAAAGGAAACTGCAATTTTACCTGTCGGAGAGAGTGTAGAGTGGAATGTATCAATGCAACTCAATGAATAAGGTTGAAGAGGAACTGTTTCGTTTTTAGCCGTGTTTCATTTACTGTAAGAATGTTTGATGTTCTGAATCTATGTTCTTGTTAAACGTTCTTCAGTAGTTTCTGGGATATTTTTCACTTTGAGTAATAAATGTTGTTATAAAATGATCGGCTATCTGGTTATTTGAATGTCTGTAAGTGTTCATGTATCTTGGAAGAAGTACCAGCTATCTATGATTCTTCAGAATGCATGTACAAAATGTATTACTCACCCAAAATGATAACCTTGCTCGCTAGGGATAGATTAGATAGTTAGTTTATTTCTTATTGTGTCTGATTTGGTTTCTTGCGAGCATAAGACGAGAGGTAAGAACCTGCGCATCACGTTGTGACCACTCCCCACATCTAGATCACCCTACATTTAGTTAGGCACTTGCATTTCATTCCTTTAAGTCAAAAATACAAAAAACTCGGTGGGCCGGGCCGTAACCGGTAAAGCCTTTGTTTTGTTTCTTGACCTATGGTAGCCGGACCGCAAACCGGACGGATTCCCCATTCCAAATAGTCAGTGGGCTAGTTGGGAACATTGATTGGGGAGAATCCCTTACTGTTGCCGCCTGTGAATTTCCAGGCCGCAACAGTTTTGGCGCTAGAAGGAGGGCAGCCAGTGCATGGCTGGCCGAGGAAACCCGTTTTACCAAGATTATTCCGCTGGTTACAGTTCTGAAAGTAGTGGACCACGTAATCCAATTCCGGAAGAAGATAACATGGAACATCTATATCCTATTAGTAAAGAAATTGTTAACGACCTAAGAAGACATACCCGTGCTTATGTAAAGAATATTGGAGGGTTTCCTATTATCCACGAATTGCCTAGAAGAGAGTACAAGAAGAAAGACCGTCCTATAGTAGAAGATTCACTGTTGGTTGAAGACTAGGAAGAACTGGTGGAAACCGCCTTACAGGAAGTTGAATTTCCTTTGAACCAAGTAGGCCCAGACACCCCTTACAGCTCTCCTGTTCACACTCCTGTTGGTTCCCCTCCGCACTCACCACTTCAACTCATGGCCGGTGTTAACGCCAACCAACCTCCTCCCAATCCACCTAATCCACCACTTGCATGAAAAGCCAGGTCACCCCTAAACCTGACTCCCCCTTTGCATGACCTACCTCAAGCCTTCGAGAAGTTACTGCCTAAATTTGACCCCAATGAGAAGATCCTAGTAGACGACCAACTACAAAGTTTCTACTTGGCAATAGAAGGTCTGAGGGCTGGGGAACATGAGGATGTAGTGTGTAGACTTTTCCCACATACCCTCAAAGGAGCTGCTGCATCTTGGTACTTTGGGTTGCTTGCTAATTCTATCCCGGATTGGGATACTTTTGAGAGAATTTTCAGGAGTAAGTATGCAGTTTAAAAGACTCACGCAGCCGTTATGAAAGGATTATGTGCACTAAAGAAAGAGAAAAAGGAGAAAGTGCACAGTTTCACACAAAGGTTCGCTGCATATCTTAAGAACTTTTCTGAAACAGACAAGCCTTCAGACAAAGTACTAATTGAGTACTATACTTCAGCTTTGGGTCCAGATTTGGCCATGTTTGCTAAAGGTAGGGCCAAGCCTACTTTGACAGAGACCTACGAAGAAGCAGAGGTGGTGGAAGCGGAAAGAGAAAGTATCGAAGACTATCCAGAACAATCAGGAGAAAGAGGAGAGAGAAGGAAAACTTTACTGTTCACTAAGCCTAAAGAGGAGAAAGCCCCAGACTATGAGAGTATGGCCAAAATGATGCAAAAAATGTCTAATAAGATCATAGACTTGGAAAAAGAGAAGGAAACACAGAAGTTCTATAGACCTTATTATAAGAAAAGGGAGGAAAACAATCAGTCCCCGACTCCTCCTCACAATACTGCGTCCATGAATCTGACAGAGATAGGGATGGAAAATTTCTGTACCTTTCACCAGCAGCCTCACTCCGAAAGGAACTGTCCACAATGGATAAATTCAATGACGTTAGTTATGAATCAGATGTTAGATTCGAGACTAACGGAAGAAGATGATGATGAAAAGAAAGAAAATGCTGCTTCTACTTCTACAAAGGAACAGGAAGAAGAGACTATGGCCTTTTGGATTTCTGTCTCCTTACTCGATGCAGAAGAAGATATAACTAAAAAACAAAAAGATATCAGGGAGGCTAATGTGAAAACTAGAAGTCAAGGGACGGTTATTAATGACAGTCTCTTACTCCCAAAGATCAGAAGGCTGCAAAGAAATATCAAGATAAAGTCGTGGCGGATAAGACTCCGGAATTCACTATTACCAGCCAAGATCCTAAGCAGAATAGAATGCTGCCTGAACTAAACAAAGAAAAGTTGAATGCTGATAAATCTCAGTCCATTAAATAACAAATAGAATATGACGTTGTTGAATATTTAAAAAAGATCAAGGCAAACGTCCCACTTTTTGAGATGTGCAAAGTACCTCAAAAAAAGGAAAAGTTATTGAAAGCGCTGGAAACATCAGAAGAGGAGCGGCCCGCTGATAATCAACCTCTGGACGAAGAAGAAATTGGAGAAGCTAGCACCGGAGGTAAGTCTAAAACTAAACAGCCACCCTTCCTCCTGACTTTTGAAATTTTTAATCATAACGTTCACAATTGTCTAGTAGACTCAGGGGCATCAATTAATGTCATGCCCATATCAGTATGTAAGAAAATCAATGGGCAGTTTAAGCCAACCACATGGAGGGTGTTGCAATTGGATAGAACAGACGTTAAGGTAATTGGTGAAATGGAGGATGTTCTAATTCATCTGGCATCAAATGACAAAGTATGCCAAGTTATCAACATAGTGGTGGCTGATATACCAGACGCTTAAGGCCTGGTCCTGAGCAGAGATTGGTCAGCTAAATTGAATGGATATTTCGCCTCAGATTGGTCACACCTGTGGTTTCCGTACAAAGGAAGTCCCAATCAGATTAAGGTTTTGAGAGAGCCTCACATGAAGTACAATGTTACCCAACTGGATGAGAAGAATATACCAGTCGAACCTGTGTTGGGAAACTACTTTCTTGAATTAGAACCAGGGAACTATCAAGCGGAGAAGGCCAGTGATACATCTGACACCCATCATGAACTCCTTCGATTCTCGTAGGCTGATGAGTTTGATTGTAAAATAATAGATTTAGCAGTAGAAGTAGATTTTTTTTCAGTAGATAATGTTTTTTGGACTTTATTTTTTGACAGATCTAAAACTTTAGAAGGGTCAGGGGCCGGTTGCGTCCTCATTGATCCACACAAAAAAAACACTTCCTGTCCTGTAGATTAGAGTTTGAGTGTACTAACAATACGGCTGAGTATGAAGCACTGCTGCAGGGACTCAAGAAAGCGATTGAGCTAAAGGTTAGTAATTTAAAAGTTTTTGGGGATTCAGAAATAGTTTTAAAGCAAATAAGAAATCAAATACATTGTGTTTCCCCCCATTTGAAATCCTACCAAAGCGAGGTATGGGATTTGCTTAAATATTTTCATGCATTCAATATTGTTTCAATCCCAAGAATGAAAAACGCAACCACTGATCTTTTGGCCACATCAACTGCCAGGCTGGTACCCACTAATAATAGATGTTCTATTGAATTACTTTTCAGGCCCTCTGTACCAGATATGATCACCAATCTGAGGGTGATCGATGATGACCAACAAATCATAGAATGTTTGACCAATGAGGATGTATTCAACGGAGTGATCATCGATGATGAAAAACACCAAGCCGAGATGAAATTTGACAATTTCGTCCCTAAAGGAGTCAAAACATTAGAGAAGATGTTTGAATTGAATGAAAAATTCCGGAGACCCGCTAATGTAAAGACGCATAGCTCAACCCTGCAGTTCGAACTGATAAATTTGGGGACTGAGATGGATCCTAAGTTTGTGAACCTTGGCAAATGCTATTCACCTCCCGAAAGGGATAGGTTTGTCAGTCTGTTCAAGCAGTACAAAGATTTCTTTGCCTGGACTTACGCAGATTTGAAGACCTACGACACCAGCATTATTAATCATATCATCCCTATTAAAGCAGGTGTCAAGCCATATCAGCAGCCGTTAAGGAAGATACACCCCAAGTTGGAGCCACTAATTCAAAGCGAGGTGAAAAAATTGTTGGACGCTAGGATTATTTTTAAAGTCCGGCATTCAGAGAGGGTGTCAAATTTGGTGCCAGTCAGGAAAAAGTCAGGAGAAATCAGACTGTGCATGGACTTCAGAAACTTAAACCGTGCCTCAAACAAAGACAACTATTTGGTGCCTCCCATGGAGTAATTGCTACAGATGGTGTCTGGTTCTGAATTATTTTCATTGTTAGACGGATTCTCTGGTTACAACCAAGTGTTAGTGGCCGAGGAAGATAGAATGAAGACAACATTCAGAACTAAATGGGGAACTTTCGCATATAGAAGAATTCCTTTTGGATTGATTAATGCTGGCTGACATTTCAGAGAGCTATGGACATAGCTTTCCATGGACTGATTGGACGAAGTGTGGTGGTCTACCTTGATGATATCACAATATTTTAGAAGAAAAGAGGGGAGCACGCGTTCCACCTAAAGCAAATTTTTGAGCGCTGCCGGAAGTATGGCATTTCCCTTAATCCTAAGAAGTGCGTATTCGCGGTCACAGAAGGCAAATTACTGGGGCATATAGTTTCAAAGAGAGGTATATCTATAGACCCAGAAAGAATCAAGGCCATTGAACAAATCCCCATGCCCCATAATAAAAAGGGAATGCAATCCTTCATGGGGACGATAAACTTTGTGCGTAGATTTGTTCCTAATTTTGCTCAGACTGTCAAGCCAGTGCAGCAGATGGTCAAGCAGAATACCCAGTTTAAGTGGACTGAAACCAAAAAGACTGCTTTTAACAAAATCAAGACTGATGTTGCCCATGCCCCCTCCCTGAAAAGTCCAGACTTTGATAAAGACTTCATTATGTACACATTTGCATCCGATGATTCATTGGCAGCCGTGCTTACACAAAAGGAGGATGGAGGTGATGAATTCCCAATCTCTTTCATGAGCACGGGGCTTCAAGGGGCTGAATTAAACTACCCAGCCATTGATAAGCAGGATTACGCAGTATTTAAGGTAGTAAAGCTTTTCAGGCCTTACATATTAAAAAATCGGACCAAAGTAATAGTCCCTTACCCAGCAGTAAGATCTCTTCTCATTCAGAAAGAGTTGGGAGAAAGAAGAGGTAACTGGGTAACAGCCCTTCAAGAATACGACCTCGAATTCAAACCGGCTACTATAGTGAAAGGTCAAGGGCTATGCAAATTGATGACTGGAAGTAGAAATAACGAAGAACAAGCATTGGAATAGGAAGTCAAGCTGCATGTAATGGATGTATGCCCTCTGTTTACAGCTCCTGAGTCCTGGTATAGGGACCTTGTGCATTACTTACAGTCGGGGATATTACCAGAACATTGGAATTCCAAACAAAGAAGAGCTCTGCGTCTCAAATCAGCCTCCTATCATCTTGTTGAAGGAGTGTTATTTAGAAAAAATTATGACGGGATTCTTCTCAGATGTTTAGAAAAGGAGGACGCAAAGAAAGTAATGGCAGAACTACATGATGGTCCGGCTAGGGGACATTATTCGGGTGACACTACAGCCCACAAAATCCTTAGAGCCGGTTACTATTGGCCTACGCTCTTCAAGGATGCACATGCACATGTCAGGAAATGTGACATTTGTCAAAGGTGCGGTGGAAGACAGCCCAGGGAAGTAGCACCCCTGAAGCCTGTTATGATCACAGAACCATTTGAATAGTGGGGGCTGGACATTATTGGAGAAATAAAACTGAATTCTTCCCTGTTGCACAAGTACATTCTTATTGCGACTGATTATTTCACTCGCTGGGTCGAAGCTATACCATTGCGCAAGATCAACGAGGACGAAGTCATCAGCTTCCTACAAGATCATATCATGACCAGGTTTGGAGTTCCAATTTCAGTAGTTTTTGATAATGCTAAGTACTTTTCATCAATTAAATTGACTGCATTTTCTCATGATAAAGGGATAAAATTACATTATTCTGCTAACTACTATCCGCAAGGGAATGGCCTGGCTGAATCCTCCAATAAAAATCTCATTAGAATCCTAAAGAAGACCGTAATAGAAAACCAGCGAAGTTGGCACTCAGCCTTACCCAATGCCCTGTGGGCTGAGAAGGTCACCCCCAAGTCTGCAATGGGAGTGTCACCCTATACCCTTGTGTACGGTAAAGAAGCTATCTTACCTCCCAATCTCATGCTACCAGCTTCCATACTAGCCCAAGAGTCTAGGAGGTCGGAGGATGAAGTTCTACAAATAAGAATATATAATCTCCTGAAAGCAGAAGAGGCCAGATCCAAGGCTAGAGAACATTTTAAACAACAGCAAGACTCAGTTAAGAGATGGTTTGACAAGCATAAAGCTGGGACAAAAGACTTTGAAATAGGAGACTTAGTCCTCAAATGGGACCACCCCCATGATGAGAAGGGAAAGCATACCAAATTCCAGCAGTTATGGGTAGGCCCTTTTCAGATTGTAGCCAAACTTGGCCCTGCTACTTATAAGCTGCAGGATTTACAGGGATGGGAGGAGAACTTGCCAGTTAATGGTTTGGTTCTCAAGCCTTACTTTTCTTGAGTTTCTTTGATTTTTCTGCCTTGTATATAAATAAGCTGTAGAGTTGTTTTCGAGTCATGCTTCATTTTATTTAATTTTAGTTTTGATTTCAATAAGGGGATTGAACTTGTGGTTGTCTGGAGGAAGTGAAGGTTTTTTGGGGAATGGAAAACACGTTGAGTGTTAGCCTGTGTGTTGCTAAAAGAGTTATTTCAGCCTAACAGTTTCCTCAAATAAAATGTCGTGTGCATTGAAGTCCTGCTTAACCCCTATGAATTAAACCGGGTTCGGAAAGTCTGGAGTACTATGTCGGGGTTCCATCCATATCACATTTGAAATGTCAAAGGAGCAACAGTAAGGGACCCACGGAAAGGAGCAGGGTGAACATTTTATTAAATATAAATGATCCCATGCCAAGAGAAGAATGCCAAAAGGCGAATAAAGAGTCAGGCTTCTATAAAAGCATCACAAATCAAAGCAGGTGCTGAATCATAAGTACTTAAGGCCAAAAGATCCTCTCCGTCCGTGAGTGGAAGCTTAAAATAGACCACTCACACAAAAGGACACTATGGGATAGAGGATCCTGAATTAAAATTCAATAAGAAAGGCACACAAAAAGACTCAAATAAAAGGGACAAAATTCCAAAATCACAAGAGTGTTAAAATGGTATGGGAACGAGGAACAAACGGATACTGCTGTTTATTATCTGTTGCGATCCTGTGGTGTCCACACTGTTAACTACCTGAAGACAGAGGTAATAATAAAACTCATCCTCTGGCCCCAACGGAGTTATCCGGACTTGAAGGCTTCGGTTTCCACTTTCCCCAAATGGATCATCATCAATGATTAAGGTACGCACTTATGTTGGTCGAGGAATCCATATGGCTGGAAGAATTCATTAGAAGCATTCTGGTTAAACAGGATGTTGCTCAAGGTATGATCACCCGGAGATCTAGGTTCACCAGGAAATCGCCAGTTGTTGCTGCCGCAACTGCCCTCCCCAGATTTACTCGTATTTAAATTTTGGGCCCCTCCTCATCATTTTGCTTGGTTGGATCATTAAAGTGCTTGAGCCTCTCAGGCGTTTTTTCTTTCGTTTTACTTTGAAGATGGGATACCAGCAAGTTTATTTCATGCCATGTTCATTTTCAATTAAGTTATGGATTTCTGGCCGTGAGCAAGTAAAATTTTGTTCTTCAGGGCAGCCTCCGCGAGGAAAATGACTTTGGTTGTTAACGCCGCGCAGATCTTTAAGTTTCCCAAAATCGGGCCTCTTTTTGGCTATTAGATTGGAAGCTGCAAAGTCTCAGACCCCCCGCCGTTGCGGCTCCAAGATCTTTCCTTCACCCGATCTGAGTGTCATCCGACGCCCGATTTATTTCAGCCTTCGAATCGCTTGCCTGTAGCCTCTCCTCAGCCTCAGTTGCGGCTGGGTGATCGTTTCTGCGCACGATCTGAATGTCGCCCGACGTCCAACTAAGTTTTACCATCCGCTCTGCTTATCCTCTAGCTTTCTTCCTCCGCCGTTGAGGCTCCTAGAGTCTTCCGGTGTTTGAAACTAAAAGCCGTCCAACGTCCGATTTATGGCATACCCCGCCCGCGTTTCGCTTGGCCGCGACTTAGGTCTCATCCGACATTGCGGCTGAAAGATCCTCCTGGCTCCCGAGCTCACTTTCTTCTGGCTGCCAACTTGAATTTTCCCACCAATAGACCCTTGGATATTTTTCCAGGCCCGTATGTGGCACGCTCGGCCGTTTCCTTGTGGAATGGTGGTTAATCGATAATATTTGTTGTTTTAACCACGCTCGTGAATTGAATGCAAGCAGTTTCAAGAATACCGGTCAATGTGCCACGATGAGAAGAAAGAATAACCCGTTTGGCAGAGGTATGACTGAAACGATGCGAATGGAGGACGAAGTCCAGAACTGTGAAGGCGTGATCTCAGAAACGGATCAGTTACCAAGTGTTTCATGATCACATACTGACAAAAGATCAGAATATGAAGCGTTGGAGAAACTGAAAGACCACGCATCTGAGGGGAAACGGAGCGAATCAGTAGTTGTAGTTTAAATATTGGAAAGTAGGAAAGAGACGGGGCTTTTTCCCCTGGAAAATTTTGTAAATGTTTGCTTGTAAGAGGAACTATTTCATTTTGCAAAGGAAACTGCAATTTTACCTGTCGGAGAGAGTGTAGAGTGGAATGTATCAATGCAACTCAGTGAATAATGTTGAAGAGGAACTATTTCGTTTTGCAAAGGAAACTGCAATTTTACCTGTCGGAGAGAGTGTAGAGTGGAATGTATCAATGCAACTCAATGAATAAGGTTGAAGAGGAACTGTTTCGTTTTTAGCCGTGTTTCATTTACTGTAAGAATGTTTGATGTTCTGAATCTATGTTCTTGTTAAACATTCTTCAGTAGTTTCTGGGATATTTTTCACTTTGAGTAATAAATGTTGTTATAAAAAGATCGGCTATCTGGTTATTTGAATATCTGTAAGTGTTCATGTATCTTGGAAGAAGTACCAGCTATCTATGATTCTTCAGAATGCGTGTACAAAATGTATTACTCACCCAAAATGATAACCTTGCTCCCTAGGGATAGATTATATAGTTAGTTTATTTCTTATTGTGTCTGATTTGGTTGCTTGCGAGCATAAGACGAGAGGTAAGAACCTGCGCATCACGTTGTGACCGCTCCCCGCATCTAGATCTCCCTGCATTTAGTTAGGCACTTGCATTTCATTCCTTTAAGTCAAAAATACAAAAAACTCGGTGGGCCGGGCCGTAACCGGTAAAGCCTTTGTTTTGTTTCTTGACCTACGGTAGTCGGACCGCAAACCGGACAGATTCCCCATTCCAAACAGTCAGCGGGCTAGTTGGTAACGTTGATTAGGGAGAATCCCTTACTATTGCCTCCTGCAAATTTCCAAGCCTCAACAGTTCCTTAGGTCTTTCTCCTGTCACTCCAACTTGTTTACTCATAGCTGGGGATGGCTACTTCTACTGATTCATGAAGTTAGAAGGTTTGAAACCTCTCTTTCTTTGGTCAAACTTCTCATTCTTCTTGTCCTTCCATGCCTTATGGTAATCGGGTTTACCTTTTCTTTGCTCATAGAAATACTTAGCCTTCCTTATTGCTTCTTCAAGAGTTCTAGGTTCATAAAACTCAATTCTATCTTTGTAAGACTGAGGTAATCCGCTCAGAAAATGTTGGACCTTCACTTTTTCATCCCTGATGTACCAGACATACCTCAATAGCTCCAAAAACTTATTTGCGTATTCTTCCATGGTTCTTTGTCCCAATCTTAGCTCATGGAACTCCTTAATTTTGTCATCACAATACCTGTCAGAGAGGTATTTCTGATTAAAATACTTCTTGAACTATTTCCACTAAGTCTCCTTTCACTGATCCTCTTTACTTGCTTGAAGTGTTCGCACCAAATGGATGCTCTTCCATTCAGATTGAATATGGCAACTCTTGCCTTCATGTTTTCTGAATAATCATGCACTTGAAAGTACTTCTTTATCCCAAGAAGCCAAGCTTCAGCCTCTTGTCTAGTCTTTACCTCACCATCAAATGTAGGAGGTTTATCTTTCTTAAATTCATCTCGAGAGCGGTCCCTATGGTGTCTCTTTCTTTTTATCTTATGAGAAGAAGCACTTGAATCCCCACTGGATTCTTCAGAATCAGATGATCCACTAGAAGTTCTTCCCCTTCTTCTGGTAGTGCTCTTACTGCCTTCTGGCCTTGATGTACCTCGTCCAGAGTCTATCTTTCTCTGTAAGTTTGTCAAACTCTGCAACATAGCAGCATTCAACTGATGCTGATCTTCTTGGGATTTGATCAAGCTCCTCATAGTGGCTACAACATCTGACGGTGTCTCTTGGAATATCCTTCCATTAGACTCTATGTCATCATTTCCATTATGGACATTTTCTCCTATGGAATCTTGGTCACGCTCATAAGAATCCCGAGCATCATATCCGTCATGGGTTCTCATAACTGAACCGCAACTTACTTACCAAACTGCACTACCTGGAATACTACTCTTGAAGGTGACTATGATTCTGCAAACATGTTAGTAACACACTGTTAGATGCATTATATTGATATAAATTGGGATCACTTACCTTCTCCTGGAAAAATTATAAAATTACAAGTTTTTCCAAAACATAGAATTTCCTTCATCAAAGAACATCTGTCTGAGGGGGACGACAGGGGTCAAGGGCGGATCGAGGGCAGCGCCCTCATTTTTTTTTCTTGTAAATATTTATTTTTGCACAATCTGGTGCATAATATCACTGCCACTTTCTCCTTTTCAGCCCTGAAAATCCACTAAAAAACAGCTGAAAATCCCACTGAAAAATAGCCAAAAATTACTAAGAAATTGTCACGTCCCCATCCCTTAGACCAGTGAAGAGGACGCGAATAACACCACATAAAACCGGGCAAACAACCCCATGAACATAATCAAAATATATCAATGCTGAAATTGGAAGCTTAAACAGGAATCATAACAGGATTTCCAAACATACAAGAATGCACAGATGCAGAATTATTTAATTATACAACGGAAACAGACATACATTCCAGCATTAATCATGTTCATATTTATTCATTTGACATCAATGTAATTGCAGAGATGAAGTAACCAACAGCACTTATCTTTTGATGAAGAATTCACCCGCAACTAGCTACGTCACTGCAACGTTCCACCCAACCATAGGCCAGCTTGCTCATAAATCTCTCAGCACGTTGCCACCCCCGAGCTGGGCATGATTCCTCCAAGAATAAGGGTCAATGCAGGCTTACACACAGACGAGGGACACAATCATCCAAACCAACACTACTGGGTTTATCAGGCCATCAACAACCGGCCAAGCCATCATAGTCTGAAGACCAACCACTGCTCACATGCAGCAAAACAATCCCTTCGCAGCCCTATGAAGAAGGAAAGGACAATCGGTGGCAGTCCCAAACAAAAGATGAGCATAGCTCAAGTCCACCAGACAACACAGAGTTGTTCTTGGCCCTAACGTGGCCAAAAAAACTCAGCAACAACACCCAAACCAGGGTATATCAACAACCACAACATACGGTGGATGATAGCAGCCATTCACAGCCCCATAATAGGGAAAAATCAGCCGACAGATTGGAAATCAATAGCCCACAGCACACACCATCCCCCCCAGGGTAATGACTGGGAAAATTACACAGTCCCAAACAGAGGAGGGGCCAACTCCCAGCGTGGGAAGACAAGAGAGGATTCGACCAATGGATTAGCAATCCTCAGTGGCCCAAGACGAATTTGGACACCACAGCCAACAAAACATGGGGAAGACAGCTCCCGTCCCACAATGAAATAGCGGAAAATTACACAGGGAAGACAACAGTCCCAAAACAAATTCAGTGAGCACGGCTCACAATCATGGAAAAACGACTCAGGAGCATCCAACAGTCGTGGAAGAATGACAGCAACCCAAATCGTGGGTGAAAATCAACAGAAAGCAGAAATCATGGATTAAAAACCATGGTCATGACACATACCAGTAGAAATCAGGCCCTTGAGGCCGTTTCACCTGCTCGCTGCATGCAAAAACCAAGGAAGAGCTGCGACTGGTGCGTGAGGATGAACAGAATGCCTTTTTGCGTGAGGATCCCAGCTTGTGCACCAATCCACCCACCAACGTGAGGAACGAACAGACCATGGCTCTGCGTGAGAAGGAACAGACCACAGCTCTACGTGAGCCTCCACAGACGCCGCTATGTGTGAACTAACCGGAATGGGGATGAGAATGAAGGCTGGCGTGAGAGAAATGAAGGTTCTCCACTGGGCATGCGTACCAGCCAAACTGACAGCAGCCTTCCACCCACGTTTTCCCATGCCCATGTTTCCTCATGCAATAACTACCCCCAACTAACAAAGAAAGACATTGAAGAGGTTGGTGAAACAAGAAAAGGTGGTAAAGCATGGGTTTTTCTCCCATAACCAAGGTTTGACATCCCCCACCCCCTTATCCTTTGGAACCATGCCCTTTTCATTCAACGTTGCACGGCCATAGCTGGTTGTGGTTTATTTTATTTGATGTGCATGTTTACATGATGCCAAATTATAATGTGCCAAATAGCACTACATACCATCGGAAACTACCCCTATTGCCGAAACATACACAACCAAATTGATGGTGGGGCTTTTGCCTTTAGCTCCTCACCACAATTAATTACATTATATACATCATGCAAACAGGGTCAAAACCGGGGATGTGACAGAAATCCCACTTGAAAAACTCAAAATTTTCCTTGTATAGGATCAGGTCTCATCCCAACTATCAATCCGATGTTTTGGCGGTCAAAACAACTAGCTTCTCCGCTGTTCATGAACGATTGTGTGCACTGTTCATCAGGAGGGATAGTCTACTAAACAGACGCAACAATGAGAAGTGATCCCACTGCGGGTTCCGCAGACCATAACTCATCGGCTGTCGGAAGCTCTATCCACTAACCATCGCCGATGGCTGACGACTCTGACTTAGAAAAATTTTCAAAATTTTCCCCCTTTAATCTTCCCTTTCATCGCTTGATTGGCCCAATTCTCTTCCTTTTTTCGTCGGCAAAATAGTTCCATCAATAGCTGCAACAACGGCCCATCATCTTCGCTCTTCTCCCGATCGGCGGCCCAATCTCCTGTGGAATAACCTGATCAGTATCGGTAGTCTTTTCTCATCGGAAGGCTAGTGCTCTAGGCTTCTGAAACGGAAGCACACCAAACACTATCTTCTTTCGATAGTCGATGATTTTGGGCCTTAGAAAAAAAAATTAAACTTTCTTTACAGCGTCGGCGGTCGGAGGCCTTACCTGTCGGACGTGTAGCTGTCTAGCCATCCGCAACGGTGGGTGCTCAATCAACTATTTTCCACCGACAGATGTTGAACACTTAGAAAATTTTCTGCAATTTCATTCCAACTATCCTCCATCGGGTATGCTTCCACCTATCTCTCCGCTACATCGGAATTCCTTCCCGCGAAGTGTTCCAATGAACCAACAGTTCAAACACTTAGAAAAATTTGTGGAAGTTTTCTGTCATCAAATTCCAATCTCTACTAGGCAGAAATAAATCCTGCTTCTGTCCATGCATCTTCATGGTCCATTCAGGCCCATGCTGCAACATGAGCTCTAATACCACACTATAACATCCCCGACCCTCTGACCAGCGAAGAGGACGCTACCATGGCATTAACCATCCGGGCTACCAGCCCCATGATCATGTGAAAGCATAAAAATGCTGAAACAAAATGCATTGAAGCAAAACATACATAGATGCAATTATTTATCATACATAGCAGAAGAAACATACATTCATACAAGCATTCATTCAACATGTTCATCATAATCATTAACAGTAAATAGGATTGCAGAAGTAAAATAGACAAGGTTACTTATCTTATAAGAACTCGTTCCGCAACCAGCTACATTGCTACAGTGTTCCACCCAACCATAGGCCAGTGTGCTCCCTAATCTCTCAGAAACTCTGCCACCCTCGAGCTGGGCATGATTCTCCAAGGAATAAGGAACAAGCAGGCTTACACATAGCCAAGCCAACACAGTTGGGTTTATCAGGCCATCAACAAGACAACCAAGCCAACATGGTCAGGTTTATCAGGCCATCCAGGAGTTAGGAAAGGCTAAATGCTAAGCTGGTGAGCTCATTACAGAGCTAGGAACACCTACACCAGAACTAGCCTGACTTCTAAGACACCCACACACACCCAACACAAGGAATCAGTCCCTTCTCTGCTACACAGTCCCTCAAGCCCTGCATTCGCTTCCAGTGCTATTCAGGGGTTGTGGAGAAGAAATCCAACCCTCTAGCTATGTCTGTGTGGTTTCCAAACACACTAGGTTTATCAAGCAATCCAAGCCCCCATCCCTGCTCCCAACACAGTCCATGCATGCAACTAGTCAGCAATTACAGCTTAACAGGGGAAAATGACTCCAAACAGTCTGCAGCAGCCCCAAAGCGTAACAACATACACAACCAACAAACATAGGGAACATCAGCCCATTCTGCACAATCGAAGCCACTGGGGAAAACTTATGCGACCCACACTGGGGAAAACTTACACAACCCACACTAGGGAAATAAAATGCATTCTCCCAACCTGTGCATGAGGGAAACTTGCACCAGACCCCAAATGTAAAACAGACCACAACAATCACAACGTAAGGGAGACCACAAAAACACAATGAATCTTGAGGAGAATGGTGGCAACGATAATTCACAGGAAGAACAACAGTACCAATCTCAACATCGAAATGATAGAAAATTACACAGCCATACCAGTCTATAAGGAGATCATACAATCAAAAATGTGAATGGCCCTTCACAGGAAAATCGTGGATGAAAGAGCACGGCTCCCAGCTCTCTATGTGAGTCAAAACCAGGAAAAATCTTGTGCGTGAGAATAATGAACAAACAATGGTCCCTGCATGAGGATGAATAGCTCCGCCTATGCGCATGGATGAACAGACAACGGTGATAATGCATAGTAGTCATTCCTCTGCCCAACGTGAGGTTCAATCCGCTGGTGGAGTGTGCGTGTGGGAAAGGACTGACAGTCCTACCGCACTCCACTCCTAGCCATAACTGCCCCAACCAACAGCAGTATTTCTTAATGGTGGTGGTTGGATAAAACAAGGAAAGATGACACATGGATTTTTCCCCCATTGGCCAAGGTTTGACATTCCCCCACCCTTATCCTTGTGAAAATCATGCCCCTTCTCAAGTTAGTTGCTGCGAACATAGCTGGTTGGGTTATTTAATTAAAGATGCATATGTATGCCACATGCCCTGATATACCATCGGTGACAATTTAAATCTGAAACATAGCATAACCAATCAATGGTGAGGTCTTGGCCTTTAGCTCCGCACCATGATCATTTACAAAATGCCTAGGATTAATCATAGCTTTGGAGAATCAACAAGCTAATCACCAAACATCTATGGTGGAGATAGAAGGTATGATAAAGAACAAACCCATATCTATTTTGATAGAACTAGGTGCTATTTTAATCTATGTATCACCTAGTATAGCAGAAAGTTGTAACTTGCATTTGAAAAAGTTTGAAAAGTATTGGATGGTTCAGTTAACTACAGGAACCAAGAGAAAGGTAGTTCGCTATGTTGAATATTGTGAAGTGTTTATGAGTCAATTCAAAACTTAAGTGATATTAAATGTACTACCTCTAGGGTCATATGATGTTTTAATAGGTATGGACTGGATGGAAAAGCATAGAGTATTTTTAAATTTCTTTGAGAAAACATTTACATTCTTAGATGAAAAAGGAGAAACAATTTTAGTGAAAGGAATACCTAGAAAAGTTTATCTTCGACAGATTTCATCTTTACAAATGAAAAAGTCTGTGCGTGAAGGTTGTTAACTTTTTTTTGTGCATGTAATTAATGGAGAACTTGTGAATAAAGAAGATAAATTAAAATTTGATGATATACCAATTTTAAAATATTTTTCAGATGTATTCCTAGAAGAGATTCTGAGATTACCTCCAAAAAGAGAATTGGATTTTACTATTGAATCAGTACCGGGATTTGTACCCAATTCAAAGGATCCTTACCAGATGAACATCCTAGAACTTAATGAATTAAAACTACAACTATAAGAGTTGACAAATAAGAATTACATAAGGCCAAGTGTATGCCCTTGGGGAATACTTGTCTTATTTGTTAAAAGAAAGATGGTACCTTACGTTTATGTATAGATTACCATCAGTTAAACAAGATGAAACTTAAAAATAGATATCCATTGCCTCACATAGATGATCTGTTCAATCAGATACATGGATAAACGATATTCCCAAAAATAGACTTGATATATGGATATCATCAAGTTGGAATTGAAGATGAAGATATACTTAAAACTGCATTCAGAACATGTTACACGTATTATGAGTTTGTAGTTATTCCATTTGGGCTAATGAACGCTCTAACATCTTTTATGTGTTTAATGAACAGTGTCTTAAGTAATTATTTGGATAAATTCATAGTTGTCTTTATTGATGACATACTAATTTATTCAAAAACAAAAGAAGAACATGATGAACATTTACAGATAATATTGCAAGTATTAAGAGAACACAAATTGTATGCCAAATTCAGTAAATGCGAATTCTTTAAAGATAAAATACAATATCTGGGCCATGTGATATCCAAGGAAGGGATATCAATGGATCCGGATAGGATAAAAGCAATAATGGAATGGCATGTTCCTAAGGATGTATCATATGTATGACCGTTCATGGGGTTTACAGGTTATTATCATAAATTTATAGAAGGATTCTCAAAGATTGCGAATCCCATGACATCCTTAGAGAAAAAAGGGAAAACAATTTGTATGGGATTTAAAATGTGAAGAAATATTTAATAAGTTAAAATAATTATTAACCACTACACCTATCTTAAAAATAACATATCCAAATAAGGATTTTGTTGTATACATTGATGCATGCAATTAGGGCCTATGTGGAGTATTAATGCAAGAAGGTCATGTAATAGCATACGAATAAAGAAAGTTAAAGATACATGAAAATAATTATGCTACCAACTATTTAGAGTTGGCTTCCATAATACATGCCTTGAAAATGTGGCGCCGTCATCTAATCGGTAGAATGTTTTTATTAATGTCTGACAACATAAGTGTTAACACCTCTATTTTGAAGAGTATTGAAAGAAACATGGAGGAGAAAAAATAAAGGTTACATGAACTTTGGTTAAGAGTAATAATGTGAATATATCATAAAATGGCGCATAGAGGATAAAATTGTCTCATAATTTGATGGTGTAGAACAAAAGAGGTGAAAATCAATGGTTTAGAACAGATCCGCTCTATGGAGATGCACGGGAGATAAGGAGAAGCAGATGTAATTAACAGATCGTGAAGATAGATGGTTGTGGGACCAAGCTAGTAAAATATATGGCTAATAAGGAGTTCGCTCTATAAAGATGCACGTTGTTAAAAATAAAAAGGCCCAACGAAATGTGTACATGCAGTTTTAATCTAACGGCTTAAACAAAAAGCGAATATTCATCAACGGTTGTCAACAGCTCTAGAAGATAAAGTTGCATGGCAATTGAAGTGGAAAGGTGGTAGCAAAATAAAAACCACGATACACGTGGTAGTTGACAGTACATTCCGCGGAGGAAAGTGGTTAAAGGAAAACCGCTAAATGGAACCTCCGGAATAGACCTTTATATAAAGGTGAGGTTGACTTATTTTTTTATTTTTTTTTAAATTCATGTTGGGATGAATGAAGGAGATAGCCCGCCATCCTTTCGCAGTCAACCTCACGTACATATAGTTACAGTCACGGGAACATTATCATAGCCTTCTAGTACAAAACTATATGGACCATTCCAAGTTTGATGACTTGGTAAAAGGGCTGACTTAAAAAATCACCGTGGACAAGTTGACAGAAGACTTCGAAATATTGCAAAAATTTCTGATCGTTAGAGGAGGACTTCCCGTTGTATCTTATGAGGCTTATGTGGATCTGGAGGTGTCCAATAGAGAAATGACCGAGTATGACACGCCAAGTGAAGAACAATGGAGGACCGTGGAGAGATTCAAGAAGACAAAGTATATTCTTCATCCTTAAAAAACAGGTGTTGCGCGTTGTGGAGGTGTTTATTCGGGCGTTGTTGTCACCAAGTCAATTTTAATTAAATGATCTGTTATCAGGATCAAATCATGTAGTTTATTCCTAGTTGTTAGGGATATTGTTACAAAGACTTTGATTAAATAGATTATTCAGTTATTAAACCTTCTTGGGAAGAAATCATTTATGTATATATTTGCATTTACTTGATGTATTGAGGGTTGGAACCCGTATGTTGGATCAATGTTTTTTTGAGGACATATAATTTTTGAAATAAAAAAGTTGAATGCATGTGGATTAGTAGATATTCATGTGCCATCTACGTTACAGTATGTGCTTTTCTTTCCTATGTGATTGTTTTTTTTCTCCAGTGCTTACATTCCATTTTGTTTTCCTCATATCTGAAGAGTAGTGTTGAATAGTTCAGAATTCATATTTGTTGTGCTTTGACTATTGTTTCAGATATTTCATAAATGTTTCTGCTAAATTTAATATGGAATTCATCTTATGATGCTCTATATTGATGGATTGTTCATACTTCTTCCTTATCCACCTGAAATCAATGAATGACTATAACTAAATGGTTATCTTGCCTTTGATGAAATCTCATGTATGAGACCTTTGTGTTATCTTTATATATTTGGACTCCATTTCCCAATGGTTATGTGTATTGTTTCAACCATCTACATAATGTTTAAGTGTTGATTCTTATATCTGGCCTTGTTAAATTTATATTTGAGAGATCCCTCTCTGGAAAGGAAAGCCAGTTTCTTTCTAAAGTGGTTTTTGATGTTACCTTTGGGATTTACCTTTTTCAACCTGGGTACATTCTGAGTGATAACAAATTGGCGCCGTTGCTGGGGAACAAATGTTCAAATCTTCCCTAGGTATGAACGACATAGTTTCAGATTTGATTGTTGATGGTGAAGAATAGTCAGATATCAGCAAGGTTGTGCATCTTTCACCTGGAGACTCCATCTTTGAAGAATCCAGTTTTCAGAATTCCTATGGAAACTCCACTGTCAAAAGATTGTGAAGTTTGATTTGAAGAGTTGATTCAATATATTCATTTGTCAAGATGAGTTCTTTGTCTGCAAGGTATGCTCCTATGAATCATGCTCACATTCCTGGTTTTCCAAATCGAATACCTAAAGTGGATTGGAAAACAGGTCTTCCAAAGTTTAAAGATCAAAATAATGATGATGTTTCCCTTCATTTGGTTATATTTCATATACATATACATAAGCTGGGAGTTAAATTGCATGAGGATTCTTTAATGAAAATGTTCATGGATACTTTAGAAGGAGATGCAAGGTCATGGTATGAAGGGTTTCCATCAGAAAGTTTGTTTTCCCTTACTGATTTTCATATAGTATTTCATGAACATTACAAAAACCAATACCCCTCCTTGTTGCTGGTTCAAGATTGTTGTACGCATGTTAAAGGTGTCATTGAATATTTGGAAAACTTGTATAGTGATTATGAGTTAGTGGATGAAGAGATTTTAGAAATTTTATATGAGAACCCATTTCAGAAAAAAGAAATACAAATTAGCTATCTTCACATTCAAGAAAAATCTCAGCAGTTAATAATTTCTTCCTCTACTGAAAGAGACATGAGCCAAAACTCTGATTCAACCAGCTACATTTCTTTTCCTGAAGTAAATGATAATTTGCAGCAATATTGTCAATCTTTGTGTGACCAAGAAGGAATTTGGGATGGTCAATCAAACCCTTCTTCATATTATTCAACTTCTGAAGTTTTGTTTCAAGATGAGGTTGCTTATTTCCAATCAGAAAATTCCATTTTGTAGCAGCAATTTCCTCTAAGTTCCAATGTTCCTGTGGGTGATTACATAAAGAATTCTGATTCTGCAAATTTTCAGTTTTACAGTCCCTCCACATATTTACTTTCTGAAAATGCAATTAAAGAGAAATCAGACCTTGGATTAGAATTGGAAAAAATATATGAGCATGAAGATGATTAGCCTAGTGATGTGAAAGAAGAGGGTTATACTCTTGATGGTTGTTTTTATGATTGCGGTCAGCTTGTTAAAAATTATGTTAGTGATGGTTTTAAAGAAATTTTTTGTCTAATTATATATAATGAAAAGGAAGAGCAATCATGCCATCAATATCAGTATGTGAAAGAACCAACAATGTACAATAAACCAAGGGATCATAAAGAAGGAGATGAGAACTCTAAATGGGATGTTTCTTTAAATCTTTCCAATTCAGAAACATTTTGTCAAGAAGAAATCTTTCTGCTTAATCTTGTTGAAGAACAAGATGATATTCCTCTTGAAATGCTTGAGAAGAATGGAGTTGTAAAAGGAAAAAAATTAAATGAATTTGTTGATATATCATTGAAAAACAATCATGAGAATTCCTTTCAAAGCTCTTTTAAAGATCGGTTTGATAGTATGCAAGAGGAGATAATTTTTGGACAGCCTTGTCATGACAAACAGGTAATTGAAGATTTTGAAATTTGTCATGTTTTTTATGATCCAGTAGCAGAGTACATGGATAAATTTTTCATATGGAGTAGTTGGTTATATGTTTGCAGCAAAGGACAAATTTTTCATCATAACCTATTTATATTTTGTTCTTATGTTCTAATTTCGATCAAGCATGAGGAAGAAATGGAATTATTGGATAAATTGCTTGATTGGATTCATTGGAAGTTAGATTTTACTTGATTAGGCATTTTTGCTTAGTTAAGTAGGATAGGTAGGCATGGATAAGCTCGACATGGCGAGCATTTATTTCAGCAGTTTTCAGTTTGGTTTCAGTTTCAAGTGCAATTCGGTTACAGGTTATAGGTTGACAGACTGTGATTTGTTTGCAAAATGGTTTCAGTTGATGGTTCAGTTCAAAACAGGTTGAGGATTTTAGAGAAAAATTAAGATAATCCCAATGTATTTGGTACCTGGTCTATGAGTTCTTTGATACCTCGCAGGGAGGATATCATCCCCAGATGGAGCCAGTTGTTAACACCTCTATTTTGAAGAGTATTGAAAGAAACAAGGTGGAGAAAAAATAAAGGTTACATGAACTTTGGTTAAGAGTAATAATGTGAATATATCATAAAATGGCACATAGAGTATAAAATTGTCTCATAATCTGATGGTGTAGAACAAAAGAGGTGAAAATCAATGGTTTAGAACAGATTCGCTCTATGGAGATGCACGGGAGATAAGGAGAAGTGGATGTAATTAATAGAGCACGAAGATCGATGGTTGTGGGACCAAGCCAGTAAAATCTATGACTGATAAGGAGTCCGCTCTATAAAGATGTGCATTGTTAAAAATAAAAAGGCCCAGCGAAATGTGTACATGCAGTGTTAATCTAACGGCTTCAACAAAAAGCGAATATTCATCAACAATTGTCAGCAGCTCTGGAAGATAAAGTTGCACGGTAGTTGAAGTGGAAAGGTGGTGGCCGAATAAAAACCATGATACATGTGGCGGTTCACAGTACATTCCGCGGAGGAAAGTGGTTAAATGAAAACCGCTAAATGGAACCTCTGGAATAGACCTTTATAAAAAGGTGAGGTTGACTTATTTTTAAAAATCATTTTTTTATTTTGCATGCTGGGACGAGTGAAGGAGAAAACCCGCCATCCTTTCACAGTTAACCTCACGTACATATAGTTACAGTAACAGGAACATTATCATAGCCTGCTATTACAAAACCGTATGGACCATTCCAAGTTTGAAGACTTGGTAAAAGGACTGACTGGGAAAATCATCGTGGACAAGTTCACAGAAGACTTCGAAATATTGCAAAAATTTCTGATCGTTAGAGGAGGACTGCCCGCTGTATCTTATGAGGCTTATGTGGATCTGGAGGTGTCCATCAGAGAAATGACCGAGTATGACACGCCAAGTGCAGAACAATGGAGGACCGTGGAGAGATTCAGGAAGACAAAGTATATTCTTCATCCTTAAAAAATAGGTGTTGCACACTGTGGAGCTGTTTATTCGAGCCTTGCTATCACCAAGTCAATTTTAATTAAATGATCTGTTATCAGGATCAAAGCATGTAGTTTATTCCTAGTTCTTAGGGATATGGTTACAAAGACTTTGATTAAACAGATTATTCAGTTATTAAATCTTCTTGGGAAGAAATCATTTATGTATATATTTGCATCTACTTGATGTATTGAGGGTTGGAACCCATATGTTGGATCAATGTTGTTTTGAGGACATATAATTTTTGAAATAACAAAGTTGAATGCATGTGGATTATCAGAGATTATTGTTCCATATACGTTACAGTCTGTGCTTTTCTTTCCTATATGATTGTTTTTTTCTCCAGTGCTTACATTCCATTTTATTTTCCTCATATCTGAAGCGTAGTGTTGAATAGTTCAGAATTCATACTTGTTGTGCTCTGACTATTGTTTCAGATATTTCATAAATGTTTATGCTAAATTTAATATGGAATTGATATTATGATGCTCTATATTGATGGATTGTTCATACTTCTTCCTTATCCACCTGAAATCAATGAATGACTATAACTAAATGGTTATCTTGCCTTCAATGAAATCTCATGTATGAGACCTTCGTGCTATCTTTATATATTTTGACTCCATTTCCCAAAGGTTATGTGTATTGTTTCAACCATCTACATAAGGTTTAAGTGTTGATTCTTATATCTGGCCTTGTTAAATTTATATTTGAGAGATCCCTCTCTAGAAAGGAAATCCAGTTTCTTTCTGAAGTGGTTTTTGATGTTACCTTTGGGATTTACCTTTTTCAACCTGGGTACATTCTGAGTGATAACAATAAGTTTAAAATACTTGTTTGATCAACAAAATTTGAACGCTAGGAAAACAAGATGGTTAGATTTCCTTAGCGAATACGATTTCAAGATCAAACATATAAAAGGAAAAGTGAATAAGGTGGTTGATGCCTTAAGTAGAAATGCAAATATGAATTTTATAGCCGTTGTTCACAGCTATAAAATAGAATTGGATGATAAGTTTGAAGACAGAGTAAAAATGGATAAAGATTATCAAAATTTAAGAGAAAATGTTACAGAAAATGAATCTGAAAATATAAAAGCAGATTTTAGTTTGAATGAAAAATGTTTAATGTTCTATAAAAGTAGACTTTATGTACCTAATGTACCATAAATTAAATTCATGATCTTAAAAAAGTACATAATATTCCTTACTCAAGTCATCCTGGTTACCAGAAAATGATAATAATGATAAGAAAAGATTACTTTTAGCCTAATATGAAAAATGAAGTGATTGAATACATAGCTAGGTGTATAAAATGCCAGCGGGTTAAAGCTAAGCATCGACACCCAGCAGGTCTTTTGCAACCATTACCAATTCTAGATTGGAAATGGGAAATTATCATCCTTGATTTCATAACAGGACTGCCCAAAAATCAAAAGAAAAATGATTATGTGATGGTAGTGGTAAACAAACTTAGTAAAGTAGCTCATTTTATACCTAATAAAACTATTTATAAGGCTGCTAATATTGCTGATATTTTTATGAAGGAAATTTTTTTGTTGCATGTAATTCCTAAGATGATAATTACTGATAGGGATCCTAAGCTTACTGGTAATTTCTGGAATTCATTGTTTAAAGGATTGGACACTAAACTAAATTTTAGTACCACTTATCATCCGCAAGAAGATGGCCAAACAAAAAGAGTAAATCAATTTTTAAAAGATATGTTAAGGATGTATGTTAGGGATCATCCAAAGAAATAAGAAGAATATTTGCACTTAGTTGATTTTCCTTATAACAATCATTATCAAGCTTCAGCTAAACTTAGTCCTTTTGAAATACTGTATGGTAGAAAATGTAATACTCCCATTTCATGGAGTAATCTGGTTGACAGATTGATGTTAGAGCATGACTTGTTAAAAAAATGGAACTAATAATGAAACAGGTACAAAGCAATCTAAAATTTGCACGGGACATACAAAAGAGTCATGCAAACCTTAAAAGAACTCAGAAATAATTCCAAGTAGGTGAGCATGTTTTTGTCAAGGTAAAACCTAGGAAAATCTCCTTTAAGTTGGGGATTTATGCTAAATTAGCACCCAGGTATTGTGGACCTTTTAAGATACTGTCAAGAGTTGGACTTGTGGCTTAGCAGTTAGATTTTCCACCTAATCTCAAAATACATAATGTATTTCATGTTTCTATATTCAAAAAGTATGTACATGATGCTACTCATGTAATCGATTGGAATGTTATATAGGTAGAACCATAAGGATATTTTCAGGTGGAATTGTACTGTATCCTCAACAAGAGAGAAATTTTTCTTCGAAATCGCACCATTGGACAAGTAAAGCTACAATGGAAGCACCTTAGTCCGGATGAAGCAACTTGGGAATTGGAGAGTCATATGCAGGAAGCATATCCAATTTTGTTCCAAGAAGACTCAGATGATAACTAAGCAATATCGAGGATGCTGTTGAACTTAAGAGGGGGTGTTTGTAACCCAGCTAGAACTAAAAACATTTTATTTTGTGAAAATACATTGCTTTAAAATTTATTGTAAAATTTTATGTTGTTGGCCAAGGATGGTCAAAGATGACTGTAATTAAATATTTTATTATTAGATAATTAAAAGAAGAGACACCTATCCAAAGAAGACTGTTGAAGAGTGTTCATTGACCCACTAGGAGGAATGAGCTGTTGTAGAATGTAAAAATGACAAATGGCAGCAACAACATTCACTTTCTAAAAGTTGTAGGAGGCAAATTCCCTATAATTGTGGGCATGTTCCCAAGAAATGAGGAACTAAGCACGTGGCTCATTTAATTGCAAAACTGACATAAAGACCTAGGAAAGCTTATATATACCATCGAATGAGTAGGAGGTTCACTACATTCTAGATATTAGAAATTGTGGTTTTGCTAGAAACTAAAAAGTTAGGCACACAAGAGGAAATTCGATGAGGATAAAGATAGAGTGAATTTTCTAAGAATTTTTTACTACAAGTGTGATTGTTAAGTTAAAGAGAGTATTGAATAGGATTCTACATGGTATCTACATCCTGGTGGTTCAGTGAACATGCTCAAGGGTCCTAAAGAAAGTGATCTTGGCTGCTTTCAGGAGCCGGTTGGGAGGAACGGTATTCTTTGGGTGTTTGTCCACTTCAAAATTTATCAGGTTCTATATTGCTACTGGTTATTTATATTTAAAATTATTTTATATTTATTTCTGAAGGATGTTTATATGTATTGAAAGTTTCTCAATACTATTATTTGTTCATGTAATAAAGTAGGAAAGTATTTTCATTTTCTGTAAATTTATCAGTTTAATGAACGCTACTATTTACACAAAATTATCATAGAGGATAACAAAGCCATCATTGGAAACTTTGGCAAAGTTTCCTTATCTTTTCATTGTAACTGAATATATTTTTCTTATTATAGATAGGTTTTACCCTAGTTAAGCACAATAAATCTTTTAGTTCCAAGTTTAAAACCTGTTAAAATAAACATATTTAAATTAAGAAAAATGGTTTCCAGTCGAGGGTTCAAAACCCATAAAGTTTCTACATTAAGAATATTAATAGATATCCTGTATAAATCTCTTACAGCCGAAAGGATTATTATATTTATAGCGTATTCAATTATTATCTCACACATCTGATAGGGTTATATGTTTTAGTAAACATCCAGTATCTCTACAGCCAAAAGGATTACCATTTAGGGTTGAATATTGTCAATTATTACAGTTTTCGAACTAACCATAAATTTAAACAAAAACTTTAACAATTTACTATCTAATATTTTTTAAACAGGTTGAGCATTTGAAGCCTACAAAATTTTCCAAACTTCACTACTACTTCCATATCATTATAATAGATGAAAACTTACAGTAAAAAGCCCTAATCTTTCAACAAAAGAAACGCAACAACCAAATCTAGGATTTTTAAACATGAATCAAGGGTTCTAGGCTTGTAAGGCCAAACATTACCAACTATTCAACAACAAAGGTAACATTGTAATTTTCTTAAAAAAATAGTAAATCCATAGAAACCGAAAGAGGCTGTAAGTATTATTAAAAAACCATATAGCTTTTCTTCTTAGACGCAATAACCATAACCTAGCAAACAGTCTTTCATTCACTGAATAATGAACAATTTACAAATTAAATATAATAAACAATTTACAAAACTTAAACCATATTAGAAGTGAAAATCGCAAAGAGAATATTTTCTTAAGAAACCTGCTAATATTTTATAGATTAAAAATGAAGTGCTTTGAAATTTTACATAGTATAGAAGTGAAATCGCATATCTATTTTACCTTCAGCTCTGCTAACAAATATTAGTAATATTTTTCCACTTTTTACAAATAAACCCTAATTACAACGTAGACTCCATGGTATGAAAAATGAAAGATTTAAAAATATGTATAAATCCCCATTACACCCTGAAGGATTTTTAAAATAGTACATAACTCTTCCAAAACAAGAATGTATACCATCAAAATAGAAGGAGACCTGTATAAGCCATGAATCTCAAAACGAAGCAAACCAGGCCCAAAAGAAACTCTATGTCTAGCTTTTCATTTTCACTCCTTAGACCGTCCTGAAATGGTAGTGTTCCAAGGTTCATGGATTTAAGTCTTACCATAATGCTGGTATGCTTGACCCAAACCCACACCATCAAGCTAAGCAGCTTTCATCGATCTACCTGCCATTCCAAACAAATAGAGGTTAAAAACTTGGTTATTGTAATGTTTTTAAATTGCAATGCAGAAAATAGAAGATAATTGTGTAAAGGATGCATCTTACCCTCTTTTACCTCTACGAAGGAATCGATGGCAGGCCGAGACCATGTCTCCACAATATTTTTCCAAGAGTAACAAAAAACAATGATGAAAATGTTCACGGAGATGAATGAAGGGCTAAGTGTTGGAAGGGTCGAGAGCCTTCGGCTCTCCGCACTAGTCCCATGACGTATAGGAATCTCACAATAGAATAAACCTCTAGATTTTTCCACTAGGGTTTAGACCCCTTTTCACAGCTACAAAGCACCAAGAAAAATCTTTCACGTGGCGCTTTAACAAGTTCACCTACCTCCACATAAATCTTGTGTTGATACCAAGTCTCTATAGTTTGAGAGCGTTCTTTTTTGATATTTCCATTATCATCACCATATTGTCTGACTATGGCCCTTTAGTTGCTTAGGAACGCATAGAGTATATGGGTTTTACCATTTTTTTCCATCATAATTTTTCCTTTTGACACTTAGGTTAAGCTTAGCTTAAAGGGGGGAGGCTAATATTTCATTGAAGGAACCTGCATTAAAGGTCTAAACAATGCTTTAGCTTATATAAGCTAAGTAAGATATAAAACCCTGTAACCCTAGAATCGATATAGGATTTATAAGAAGAATATTTAAAACATGGCGAATCCATTCTTACAGTAAAACAAGTTAATCACAAACTGAAACATACGACAAGTAAAGTATGAGATAACAATTTTTGGAAGGAAGTACTTTATTTTATTAATACTTAGGAACTATATTCTAGCATAAGTTCCTTATATGAAGTAACACAAATTGTTACGTATCATTTTTATAGATATTCATTATAGACTAAATCATAGGATTATTAATAGAATGTAGAGTTATAACTTTCTCCTAAAAGTTTTTGAAACCATGAACACTCTGTAGATTTTTTTTAATTTATGAAATTTTGGAGTTGTTACAATACGTGAAGCAAGTGAGGTTTGCTAGGTTATAGTTTCTAATAATATTCAAGACACAAGGGTTGTTGCAAGTTCCCAAGCTGTTGAGATATCTGGTTTATAGTTTTGAGAGAATACCCAGCCTTGTCATAACAAGAACATTGATATCATTGGAGAATCATCAATCACCAAAGGAATTAGAGGTAAAGCATTCATTTTACAGACCAATTTAGCTTGCAAACATTCATTCTTAAGTTTTCTTGTATTTTGGTACTTGCAATAATCATTTGTGAATGTCAAATCAAACTAATTTTAATTATACTAGGTGCATTCTCAATAAAAACCGATACCCTTCATTTTTTGAGTTGGATTTCCAAGTGTCAAAGGATTGAGTTACAAAAATTGCTTCGAGGTCTCAGTCAATCTATCAAATGAATGAAACTAAAATATTAATAGAGTCACTAAAAACTCTAGTATTCACTATTGTTTACGATACAATCACAATCAATAAAGAAACTCTCTAATATATGCTAACCTAATTGCAAGGTTCACAAGCCAAAGTGGAGCTCCTCTAGACTTAATCACAACTCTAGCATGTTTAAATACATCAATGGAATCAACATTTTAAACTAGTTCTTGTTCAGAAAAACCCCCACTTTGAATATTATAACAATTCCCATCATCCGTCAATAGATCACCAACTTAGTGAAACATTATTAGATGCAGAAGACCAAGACTGTCATGAATATGTTCATCATTATCTTTCCAATCCCATCATTAGACCTTGGATATAAATCAACAACAAAAACCACATAGCAAGTATTATATATTATAAGGAAGTGGTCTTTCATATTCCAGATTATTCCAAAACAACCTAATTTCAAAGTTCTAGATTCCTTCAAGAAGATCCAACGTCACTTATTCTAGTTCACCATTAGCACCAACATTGTCATCAAATTGGCCACATGGAGGATCAACATTTTTATCTCCATCCTTCTTAGCATTGTGGGAAGCATAATCATTCTTCAGACAGATGTACAAAATTGAATAAACTTACAAGATTAAATATTCATTATGGGCGGATCAATTCTGTTACAGAGAGAAACTTCCTATGGCTTGGGGTAGACCACAACAAACTAAATGACACCAGAAATCAATCCATTCCAATATGGAAGAGAAATAAATGCATCTAACACTAAGGGATATGAAGCATACCTTACTCCATACGGTTGATGTAGATCCCCATTGAGCTTTTCCAACACGCTTGTATTTACAATTCACTCTCAACAACAACAAACAAGACAAGTATAATATATATCAAAGTGTTAGACCTACTCTAGCATATATAAACCATCATGCGTCAGAAAATATAACTACATCCATGGACAAAATATTCATAGTTATACACATGTAATGGACGAGAAATTGATATTTCTATTAATAATAAACAGAGATAGAACAGTGACAAAATCTGTTGGCACCTTGTCGAAATGGAGAAATCAAGTCCTCCACCTGGGCCTCCACCACTTCAATCCTCCTTCTCAAATGCAAGCTTACAAAGCAAAGGAAATATTGGGAAGAGCATAAATGTGTGATCCAAAGGGACAAAGGGATGCAGACTCAAGAATAAACAAGTGAGGTAACAATGAACTATAGTTTCCTTGCTCTCCAAAGTTATCCTCCTTCGATTAATCCAAGAGTCTCAATATATAGCCCTCCAATAGGAAATGGAGGGTTGATTATGAGCATTTCTAGGAATATGGAAGGCCAAGAGTCAAGTTATTCGGGACTCAATGAGGAAAACTACAAAAGTTTTTGTTTTTAAGCACATTTCCTGATGTATGAGGGGGTTGGCTGAAAATATGCATGTACACACAGATATTGGATTAAAAGTTGCATATACACATAAACATGTGTTTTTAGAGAATTTCTTGGTTCATCAAATTATAACTTGAGCATGGGGGAGTCCAAGGAGTCTGCAGAGGGACGTGGAAGGTCATAAAGGTGTGATCTACCAAGTGTGGTAAAATCAGCTATAAATAATGCACCCTAATGTGTGAGGTCAGAGGGGTAACATGATGGTCAAAATAAATTATATCCATCCCATAAGTGGAGTAATGAAGACCTAGGTGGAAGAACTAGGCACCCATCAGTACAATACAATGATAAATCTCAGCATGTGACTACAAACATACATGTAGCAGTCTCGAATACATAAGAGTACAATGGCCATGAATAGGAATGATATACAAATGTCATATGTGTTCATCACCATGTAAAATATATAATGAACAAAATCTCCATTGTGGATGAAGATATCTGATAATACACTGGAATCTGGTCATGAGATATGACATCTCATGAATATTGGCACAATCAAGGAGGTAGAATTTATGGAATTCCACCAAGCTCAAAGGTATTCTATGCAAACTGCTATGAGTACATGTCCCATCATGTGATAAAGGTGTCGAGGTCTAGCATGATGGTCCATCATCTGATTACCAGTCATTAATGTATATTGTTAACAAACGTTAGTATATTCCATCGATAATCCCATCGATACTAATAATGGGAATAAATTTGTTGAGGTCGAACACTTGAAAGAATCCATCAATCGAGGGACATTGATGTATTCCCAAAACTATCGATGGTGAGAGGGCCTACCACTGATGAATGCAAGTATCAAGGCACTCAATAGACTCTAGAATCCTATTCCAGAATAAATGATTTGAATTCGATGGAATGGAATCCGTTGGAAGGAGGGAATTGAGGAATCCCCCATCAACCAACACGAGGTACTCAACATCGCTAGATAATTTGGAAGAAATCGAACGAAGAAGGTGTGCATGAACTAGTAATTGTGTTGGGAATGGCCGACATGCAAAGACAAGATAACTGAGGAATGGCTGAAACAGGATAAAATTCCTTCGAACAATAGCATAAGGAAAATGGTGATTGAACATAGGCAACATAAACTAAACATGCAAACTGGGACAACTTTGTGACACAGGAGGCGTCGATAGAGGCTCCATAGGGACTGGAAGCATAACCAATCAATGTAGAAAACTCAGAATAATGAATACAACTTTCTAAATTCATACTAACAACCCAACCAACGAATGTGATATACAGTGCTCTGTTCGAAGGCAACATGATTCGACAGCTGCCAAAAGTAATATCATTTCCCATCTGGATTTTTATGTTTTTTTATTTTTTTGGACTTTTTTTCAAATTAAAAAGCTTGAAAAATAATAAAAGTGCTTATAGTATACAATTAGGAGGAGACGAGTGTCATGGGAAAGCAAAATAGTTCCAAGCAATGGAAAATACCTATGCTCAATGCAAGGAAGCATGTGCAAGATGAGGACACCTGAGGGAAGGTCTCCTCCCGGTAAGGGATGATCAAGCTACAAAGGATATATAAAAGTCCTCATCCCGACTATGGAGAGACACAACCAACACACTGCTGCTGTCAAATGGGGGAAATAGCCCCATGAACATAAAATCATAATAAATAGCATGCATTGAACATAAATATATACACAAATGCATAGTGCATTCTACAACGGAAGAAAAATTCAAACATTCAAACATTCAAACATTCAACATGCTCATATTAATTCATAAAACAAATAGTTTGCAGAGATTAAGCACAAGAATACTTATCTGGAAAGAATTTTGCCCGCGACTAGCTACGTCACTGCAACATTCCACCCAACCATAGCCTAGTGTGCTCATCAATCTCTCAGCATCACTCCCACCCTCTAGTTGGGCATGATTTCATAAGGCACTAGGGAACAACATGCTCACACATATCCAAATCCATATGCCCATAGTCAATACAACATACATTTGGGTTTCATAGACTTACTTTTCCAATCCATCACAAGGATTCCCACAACAACAAAATGCACATGCTAGGTATGAACGAAACACTTTTCAACCAAAAACGATTTGGTGAATGGGGAAAATCAAACCCCTAGGTGAGAAACCTGAATTAAGCAACATTTCAATGGATTCACATAGGCAAAAACAACCCTCTCAAATCCCCATTTCATGGATTCGAACCCATAAACGTTTATGGGATTCACGTGACCAAAATGATTTCAATAACCACCCAAAATTCGTGGGTCTTCTCTTCCATTCGCTTTGCAAACACAACAACAAAATTTCCCAATGTGGAAATCAACACAAAAACTCCCAGTAGAGATCCCAACCACTGAATGTTCACAAAAGCACTTCCCAGCCATGGGGAAAACACACGGAATTACAAAAACGTGAATCAAGAATGCATGACAACTCCAAGGACATGAGGGGGAGAAAATGTGGATGAATGAAGGGATCACATACACACAAAAACCAAAAATGTGAAGGAAGGAGAGCTCTGCAAGCTTCCCACTACGTGAGGAAAATCCCCTGCATGAGGGAGAAATCAGTTGCGTCCTTCCCCATGAATGAGAACAATGCCTAGGAACTCCCCTCCTTCAAACGCTTGAGGGAGACCCACAAGAATGAGGGATGGGTGAGGAATCCCCCTGCATGGGCTCTTACTTGTCCAACTAGAAGACAAGAAAACGCTTTTCCCAAAAATGGGTGGACTTCCCCATCCCATGGCATTAATTTAACTCAACTACTTTCTAGATGATTGGGCAGAAAGACAAAAAGGGTAGTTGATAGCTTGATGGGTTTTCCCCATTGGACCAAGGTTTTGATTATTTCCCCCTCCATATTCCTTGTGAAACCATGCCCGCATCTCTTTAATGTTGTAGTGCATAGCTAGTTGTGGTATTTTATTAATTTTCATTTTACATGAAGTCTCAAACATATTGTTCCTGGTTAGCACATAAACTATCGTCATTGATTTTTTATTGTCGAAACATAAAACACTAAATCCATGGTGGGGAATTTTCTTTTAGCTCCACACCAAGATTTAATAAAATATTTACATCATATGCAATATAATACCATGGGGTCAAAAATGGGTTGTTACAAAAAGGCTCTGCTTGGCTAGGATTGAGACGAGATCAATCTACATGGCTTATAACTCTGAAGTGGGGATCCATCATAAAGCTCAATAAGGAAAGTAAAATGCATGAAATGCAAATACAACTTGATATGCAAGGGAGTCCCTATGGGAGATGGCCATCATAAATTTCAAGAGGGGTATGAAGCTCTTGCTCAACGACATGGCAGGACTATAAGGGACTCCCAAACCTAGTGGAGAAATCTCGGCATGGGTACCAAACTACAAAGAGGGATCTAAATAGGCCACCCATGAATAGGAAATCTCTACCACTTACATAACGTCACCTCTAATAGGAGTATGAAGGTTTCATTGCATTACGAAGTGGGTTCGTACCTAATGTTAAGGCAAAATGGTCATAAGGAAATGCATAATGCAAGCGGATATGTGGTCCTAACCTATATGCCAGTTTGAAATTATACCTGTAATAGATAAGACTAGGTCAAAGTCTAAGAGAGAGTGTACAAAAAATGGACCCTACATGACAACAATATTAGTCCAAAACAGCTAGAAATAGTCAGTAAAGATTCCAAACTATAGGATATAGGGAGGATTGATCATGACAACTGCATTCAAAGGAAACAATATGGTGGACGATGGGACATAAGAAGGAATGTAAGGTGTAGACCCAACGTTCATGTATCCAATACCACCCCCGTGAGGGTGACCACTGGTGTTAATACTGGGTGAAGGGAGTGAAAATCCTCCACAAATAGGGTAGAGGGTGGAATATGACCACTCCCAAACCTATAAGCAAGGTAAGGGATTTTGGTGCCCCCAAGTCCAATACCAAGGTCCGCACTAGGACCTGGAGCGGGTGACAAGATACTAGAAGTGATATCAGGCATGTCGAACATAAAAGGACCCGGACTCAAGAGAACATAATCATACTCCAGTGACTGCGATCCCTAAATCCAACTAGCGCACAAAGAGAACACACCTAAGAAAATCATGATAGCCAGATGCAGACAAGCACTACAACAAATCCTGGAATTAGCGTCCCTTTTTAGTGTAATTTTTTTTATATTGAGTGGTGAAACTAGACGCTAAATGGGACGTGTCATGGAAAAAACTTAAAGCATCTAAAAAAACGTCTTATTTTTCTTCCTAGATAGCATTCTATATGACGTCCAAAATAGAGTCTATTTTTTTGCTTCCAGAATAACGTCCAACTTTGCTTCCTAAACAACGTTGAGGTTTGCTTCCTAAATAACATCCTATTTTTCTTCCTAGAGAGTGTCCTCTTTTTCTTCTTAAATGACATATGTGTTAGCGCCATATTTTCATCCTTAATAGCACCGTGTTAGCATCCAAATTAGCATCCAATATTGCATCCATTTTTTCTACCACTTTAGCATCCCATTTTGCACCATGTTTTACTTCCAAATATGTGCCAATTTTTGCTTCCAAATTTGCACCTTTTTTTTATACCAAAATGACGCCAAATGTTTCTTCTATTGTTGCACCATATTTTTCTTCTTATGTAGCGACATGTTTTGCATCCAAAGTAAGGTCTTATTTTGATACCATATCAATGCCATGTGTGGCTTCATCATTAGCGCCACATGTTGCATCCTTTTTAATGCCTACTTTTGCGTCTTATTTTGATACCATATCAACACCATGTTTGGCTTCATCATTAGTGCCACATGTTGCATCCTTTTTAATGCCTAGATTCGCATCTCTCATTTTTGGGTCAATAATTTAGTTGTTTTTAGTAGTTTTATTTACGAATTTTGGTCATTTTGTTTGCTCACTTATCTCCCATTGTTTGGTCACTTATATCTTATTTTTTGCTTACTAATTTAGTTGTTTGTAACCGATATTATAATATCATTAGGGCATGGAGGAATCGAACCACCAACCTCCTGCTTGTAAGGCAGGTGCTCTTCCATTGAGCTAGCACCCTTTAATAATTTGGGAACCTAACTTACGTAGTCCTTTATAATGGTAAAAAATATTAATACACAACTTTGAGTATCTGATGGTTGGAAAATGATGATAGATTGTATAAGTTCACAATATATGATCATGTAGGTTATGAAATCCATAAACCTTTTCTAGGAATTTTGAAAAAATTCAAGAAATTGACTTAATGGGATTGCAAAATTCACTATTCCCTAGCAACCGTAAGCCTACAACTATATGAGACCTATCAACAAAAATTATCTTAGTGTGGATGCCAAGGATATAGTAGATAAGCATGATCATCCTAGATCCATCTATAAGTGGAGCAATAAGGAGAATCAAAAGAGGATGATCAACCCAATAGTTGGTGCTTCACATGGATCCTATTCACCATGGGATGAACAAAGTTCTTTCTTCCATAAAGCTAATGAATACCACAGGTTCTTCACTTAGTGAAACCATTCCATAGCACATTCGTTCATGGCATATGAAACAATACCCCTATTTTGAAAAAATATTGGAAAATACCTCCCAAAATATTTTTTTTTTAACCCCCTCCCAATATGCCTTCCCAATTTAAAAAGACCCCTATTTTCACTATATATTGCATGTATCCATTTTTTCATTTACATTTTTTATACCCCTTTATATTTATACCTAGTATATTGATATGATACCCCACATGCATTCTACAATGCACCTTGCTTCTTTCGATGTATATTGTGGATGCACATTACTTCACCCACAATGATCAACATCACAGATATCACATTCCTTTCCTAAATTAACACTAGTTTGTCACTCTTCCTTTGACCTTTTTCCTTTCAACAATGGAAAATCACATCATGGTTCTACATGATGTCCAAAACATGGCTAAACACTGACTACTCGACTATTATTCAAAAGCAAGAGAAAAAATACCAAACACTTGATAAAACTCAAAGTATATCTACACAAATATGCTTAATTCAATTGACAAATATAGATCTTTTGTTGACTTTTTCCTCTCAACAATGAACAGTCACATAAAGGTTCTACATGATGTCCAAAACATGGCTAAACGCTCAATATTAACATCAAAAGCCCTAAAAGCATGCCCAATAGCATAAGCAACTCTCAACTTGTAGTCTAAATTTTTTCTAGCCCATTTAGTGAGTGTTGTGGCCACTATGATACTTAAATATCTGCAATGTAAAATATAAATATAAAATATATATTTACAAAAAAAATTAGGGTTAGAGTTCCAATTCCCTAATTCCTATTTTTGGGAAGAGTGTCGAATCTGCACCAGATTCTTCAGTCGATTCCGACCGCACCCACATTCTTGTAACCTTGGTTACAACCCTTATAAGTTATAACAAAGTGATAAATGAGAAGTTAATAGCACTTATCATTGTAACTATGCAGTTGTATTAGCTAGTTCTAGTGATAAGAAGGTGCCCCCTTCATTGGGTAGAGAAGAAATAGTGTAACAATGATCTCAGGGGTTACCATTTTGTCACATAGTTTGGTCAACTGACCTATAGAAAATCAAATAATCTCTACAATTCATAATCTTGGGTACATGGTATGAAATTGGACATTAGTTCCATAATCCAAATTGGCATTTGCATTTGGACTAGTGAAGACTTTGCCACTTCTTGCACCTTTGACTCTCAATAGAATACTAAATGTAAGCCTAAAAGTTGTCTTCTTTAAAATGTCTTGCTTAGAAAAAATGGAAAAATGAAACCAATTATAACAAGGACAGTTATTCTCTTCCCTCATGTTAATGAATCTAGCCATGTACATTTGACATTTTTGAAATCCAATTTTTTGTGAAATAATGAACAATGAAAGTCTAAAGAGAAATATAAACACCAAGATTGAAAATTCATTCAATATGACAAGAATTCCTGAAATTTATGGATTAAACCCTAAACCCACTTCTCGCAACTCTAAACCTCGATAGAATATGAATTGTCAGCCTAAAAGTTGTCTCATTTAAATGTATTGCTTAGAAAAAATCAAAAAACAAAACCAAGAAGAACAAGGGCAGTTATTCTCTTCCCTTGTGTTAATGAATCTAGCCATGTACATTTGACAATTTCGTAAATACAATGTTTTGTGAAATTTTGTGAAACAAATAATGATGACAGTCTAAAGAGAAATATAAACACAAATTGAAAATTCATTCAATATGACAAGAATTCCTGAATTTTATGGATTAATCCTCAACAACTCAAGTTATTTAGCTAGATGCTTTCAAACAATATAGAAGTCATTAATCTACATGGAATCACTTATGTAGCTTTCTGCATTGCTTTCATGGCTAATGCTCCAGTCCTCAATGCAGCAACAGTTTATGTTGTTTCCTTTGCACCTTCCAACATGATCATCTGAAATTACCCCTTGACCATAAGTTTATAGTTCACAACAGATTATCTCTTTGATAGTATTTGTAGGACAAATACTAGAATAAATTATTTCACTGTAGACAAACTTAAAATTAAGTAATACACCAAGATAACCTGATCATGGATTCTTAGTTGGTAATTTCCAAGCTGTTCTATTTGCACTTCATAGAGTCTCTTCCTCTTCAAGCATTGTGTTTCCACTGTGCATGTGATAGTAATGAAACATTAATATGGTTCAAGGATTTCATACCAGGATAACAGAAGAGAGGTTTATTATATAGCAAGAGAGAGAGAGATTTCAATGTTCTTGTATATTTCCAATCCATATGTATGTAATGAGTGTTCTAAAATCTAATTGTTAATGAAGAACAAAACTAGCTACACTATCTTGCAACCAAAAGGTTGAAATTTCACGTATCAGTTAAATTCTTCCATTGTTAGAGTTGTGAAGAATTAGGCATTCTACAACAGATCATGGGTGGTTTAGCATATTTTGTTGGTTGTTAATAAACCGTGAAGCATATTTTGTGGGTTGTTACTAAATCATGAAGCATCATACACACTGTCAAATATAAGGATAGAGAGTACAATGTGTAGAAAATATTTAAAGCAACCAAAATCATGAACTACAGATTTTGATAAAAAAATGAAATACTGTCGATTTGTGAGTAAAAAGACTGAATTGAAGTGAGGGAGACACATTTATTAGAAAGTATGCTTATCTGTGTGTAGAAATGCAAATCCTAAGATTTTCTAAAATTATTATCCACTTTATGTTACTCAATTCATAGCTGTAAATTTCTTACTCTAGCACAAGTTTAAAGCTAGCTTCCTGTGGCTCACTTTTAGAGATACGTGCTATCAGCCAAAATACCAAAATATAAAGGGATATAAATTCATAATAGAAAGAAAGAAAAAACGCTCCATTGCAGACCATGAAGAAAATGATCGAATTTGTCATTGCTATATTATATAAAGGTAAATGATTCATCCCATATAAATTTGTTGTCCAACATATGTCTATTCTTGAAAGCTTTTCCCAAAACAAAACCAAATAAACTAGTCAAAGAAGTTAGGGAGCAACAGATTGATAAAGCGGGACTTGGTCATATTTTGATGGTGCAAGCCCAGGAAACCCTTCTATAGCTCGATCTGAAGTCTTACTCTTTCACAAGATTTTGTTTGTGCATATTTACAGGAAGAGAAACATGATAGAAGACTCCTTTCCAAAAGATGGCCTTTTGTTGGATCAAGGGATTTGGCCATCCATGAATCTGTGGATGGTGTTATCTCTGAGTTTCTTTAAAATTCATTTTATAAGATATCTGCACATACCTATAGATTTCTATGTAGAATCTTTCCATTTATTGGAGGGTGATGAATCTTTTCGTTTTTATGTGTATTATGAACAGTTTTTAGCTCAATAGAATTATGACAGTGACAATGTTAGAATGCAATTTTGAGACTAGATAGAAGCTTTTATAAGGGGGGAAGTATGGAGTCTGAAATGTCCTTTATCATAGATAGTTGAACATACTTTACCATAGCTATTTTTTACTGATATGCATCCTCTGTTGTGACTATCTGCTAAAAGTACCTTTTTCATATAAAGAAAATTACAAATTTTCCCAAGGAAAGACTATATATATATATATAGAGAGAGAGAGAGAGAGAGAGATGTGATACAAAAAGGAATTTCATAATAGACAAAGAAGAAAATGATTTAACTTGGCAATCATAATAAAAATACTTCAATAAATGAAGAAAAATTTTAATGCTCTTAAATTACATGAAATACTCCCAAAAATAGAAGACAATGCATAATTAAAAAAAATACAATGCATCAGGACCTGTCACTAGAACCACTCACGAATTGCTGACCTATAAAAATGGCTTCCCCAACTTGAGTTGACAGGACTTAAGTGGTAGTTGGCTTCCCTAACTTGAGTTGATAGGACTTAACACTATTTGAGTAATATTTTTAAATTACCTCTAAAATACTATTAAAAAATGAGAGACATGCAACTACACTTTCATGTTGAACAGGTGTTTCTCACGTATGACGGATCAAAAGAATAGCAGACATCAATTAGATTCATGATATACTTTCAGCTATCATCCTGATATTATTTTTCATCTATTGGATTCATGCCTTTAAGGAAGGATTCTTGTCATGCCATCACTTCTATCAAGATCTTTATCAGCTTGACTAAATAGAATTAATATTATCTGATTCTCAGTAAGCTTTCCATTTAGTCAATTTAAACTAGTACCTTACCATACCATACTAAAAAGGTTAATCACTACACATACAATGACTATAAAACAACATAGCTATCATAAGTTTAATCTCTAGAAATGAGTTCATTGCAACCAATTTTAGAGGCCAAGATCCTGCTATGGGGGATATAAAGTTATAAACCCTGAGAAACTCCATCTTTTAGAAATCATTATAAAATCCATGCGTAGACTTTACATAACTATTGAAATTGGATAAAGATAGATGCTTGTAAGAGAAGACATTTATGCCCATATATAAAAAGGTAAAGGAAACTAAAATCTATTATGAATGGTAAACTAAATATATAATCCTTGAATATCAATGCATTTTTTACTGTGATAAATAATAATAGACAAAGTTTAGCACAGTCAAGCTTCACCCAATCATGAAGTAAGCAAGCTTTAAGATGTGAAAACCGTTTCAAAAATTCTACAAAATGGTCCATATCTTAGGAGGATGTGCCACCTGTGGATATGTAATTGCATGTGGAGACAAGGATCACATATATTCAAAATGGATGTATTATGAAGAATATATGTCCATGATTTTCTATGAACATGCTCATTATTACAAGGAAAACAAGCAAATAGATAAATTACATATTCTGGGTTTTTAAATCATAAAGTGTTCAATGAGAGTGCTCAAAATACCTTTTTTGCTCTTTGCTCGAGTGAAGTCCTTTGCCTTCTCAACCTCTGATTGAATCTTCTTTTGGAAGACTTTTTCTTTCTTCTCAAGCATCTCTGGAGTCTACAAAAATTCAAAAGTGCAATAACTGATAAATCATCTTAAAGTTCTACAGTCTCCTGAACACACTTATAATAATAATAAAAATTGCAATATGATGTCTTGGAGCTCACCAAACAATAAAATTTTAAGTTTTAAGTTTTTACAATAAGATCAATAAAGAATACCTTCCTTCTGTAATCATTTCATCTCTCAATAAAAGAGTCGAACTAAAACAAAATCTTAGGCAAACATATATGTAAGCTGATCTCAAAGACTAAACAACATCCCTTTTCTAATTATTAGGCTCATCCACACAAGCATAATAAACAGCACTGAGTCTGAATATATTGTGGATGTTAAAATCATTTTGTGTACATTCACGATGTCAGCATTGACACATCACCAGTTCCACATCAGCATTGGTCACATCTATATACTGAAATAAAACTTAGGAAGCCATTTTAGTAGATCAAGTGCGCATGATTAGTGAGGATATGAGCCTGGGAATGTAAAATAGTTAGAGCCATGTGAACTGCAGTAAGAAAAGATCAGATTAGATTGTAGAAAGTTTTGTATTGTGTGTGTTGTTGTAAAGATATGAGACTATTGAGTTTTTCCAAACTTCAATATGTGTGCTCTTTCTTTAATTTATTATTGCTTTGAAGTTTTAATTTTTGCTCTATTTTAAAGTTACAGAGAAAGAGGAATTTATGCCAGAGATTGATGATGGGAAATCCATATTATGTATTGATGAAAGCTTATAGGATTCTGCTGAGAAAGTAAAGTTTACAAAAAATTATAAAATCCAAGAAGCAACTGATGAGTCAGAGGAAATGTTGAAAATGCAAAAAGATACATCTAATCAAATGCATTATGAGACTTTTGCGAAGAAACATGATATTAAAAGGGAATTACATAGGCAAGAAAACTAGAAAAAGACACATGGGGTAGGTGAGAATTTGCAACTCTAATTCTGATGGTGTTGCTTTCATGAGTAAACATGATACATACATTTCCACACTTAATATTGCAATTATTTTATATCCTCTTAAACATTATGCAAGTGCAATGTCAGTATAGGATCCCTAGTAGCAAAACAAGGAGGCGACGAGAACTTGTGTTGTATATTCTTGTATTTTCCCATGAAGCAACAAAAGCTATGGATGTGGTGCAATACATGAAGAAATATTTTGGACTTTACTATATGTTCCCATTGTACCATGGCATTAATTCATAGTATCCATCAACAAATAAATTACTGAAGGAAAATGAAACAACACAAGCAAATTTGGAAGCAATTGATGATCCTAATGGTGCAATGACTAATATTTTCACCAGTGCACCTAGTGCTACAACCAGTACTGATATTAGTCTTACATTGTGACTTTCTTCTCTATCTTAGGAAGTGAAACTCAAAATAAGAATGATGGAGAATAAGAAACGAACCTTGAAAAATAACTTGTATCTTACCAATAATGTTGTTAATGGAGGATTCGGAAAAAAACTAAATAAAAAGGACGCGAACACAATAATCAAGGTGGGTTTATTGAAGGATGTTGAAATATTGTAACTTCGAAGAATATTCTATATGTATCTTTTGTGGTCCCCGATGGTCCTACCGGGAGAACCACTTGTATTATCTTTGTACCCCGATGTTTCTAATCGGAAGAACTAATAAGAGTCATGAGGTAGTCCCCTCTAATTGTAAAGGTGGGTCATTAGCACCCCAGTGTGGTTACTTGAGCCTACATGTGTAACTCGAGCCTACATGATTAACTCGAGCCTACATGTCGGATGAGTTAATTAAAGTGAACGGATGAATATAAATAGAGGTGTGGTGTTCCTCATTTGGAACACACATTCTCACTTGTGTAGCACAATAGTGGAGAAGAGAAGTAGCTGGAGAAGGAGGAGGATCAGGCTTTGATCTCCTTGCTGGTTTTATCTTTTATCTTTTTGGGGCATCTATATTAAGGAAGATTTTGCTGGGTTTTTTCCCTTTAGGGTTTTCCCAAGATAAATCTTTGTGTACCTTTTGTATGGTTGTGCTTGTCTATCTTTCAATGATCCTATTTATATGCTTTTGTTATGAAAATGTAATGAAATACTGATGTCTTAGCTAAGCATATGAAAAATTTAACAAGGAATAAGAGCCACCCTGAAAGAAGGAATTGTGTAGCTACAGAATCTAGGGCTTATTACTTTTTGTTTCTCTCTCCACAATCGATCAACAAAAGAAGGCTAGGCTGATTCTCCATTGAAGGGCGCATCTTTCTGTCGAAGCGGAATTCGATTCCGAGCATTTTAAGTTTTCGGTGCAGGAAATTAGGGCTTCTTGCAGAAGAAGAATTTTTGAGTGAGCCCAGAATAGGATATCTATCCTCATCAAAATCGAAGTTTAGAGACCTGGATCAATATTTTTGGTTGGGTGAAACTCCGGGAAAGTCAAACCCTAGTTTGACTGTGAGCTAGAAAAACCCTAAATACTAAAACTGCTACGTTTTGGTACATTCTCTATATCCTGAGATTGGAGAAGTTTCAGGAGATGAAAATTGCAGAGACCGAATATAAAATCCTTTTGTACATTGTATCTAAAATTCAGCCTCAGATTCACTATATTCTAGGATATATGATCCCTCCAAATTAGGGTTCCAGCCTCTTCCAGAATTCATCCCTAAACAGGACACCTGGGGAGAATTGCAATATATTGGGCTACAGAGGTCCAAATGGAATTCCTAAAGATGTTCCAAAAAGGGCATGGACTTTAATTCTCATGGTATAAACTGCAGACTTAGACTATGAAATAGTGACACATGGAAATTCGTACAACGTCACTATTTGAAACAGTCCTGTAACAAGGCACCTTGGGAAAATGATCATAAATCCCAATTATTGAAACTAATTCTGATGAAACCTGTGGTTTTGTATCAGGGACATGCTAGGTTACCTCAGTGAGAAATTTCAGACACATAGGAGTAGTAATTTCGGAGATATCTCAGAAACAGTGATAGGCATTTCTGTAGAAGAAATTGGAAAACTAGGGCTTCCTGTTCTGGGAGCTTCCCTCCACTGTTTTCAGAAAAGGAGTACTTTGGACAGCTCCATTTGAAGAGATATATATTTCTATCCAATCATATCTAAAATATTCCAAGTTTTGAAAATTAGGGTTTCTGTGGCAAACCCTATATCAGCTAGCTCTGGAACCAGGACGAACACCTCAAATCGGTAAGATCTAATCCTGTGTTATTTACATTTGAGGTTCTCATTTCAAAGTGATATATCACATCATCTTGATGATAAGCTTGTGAATTTGACAACTTCCAAGCATGGAAGCATTTGATCTCTCTGAAGAAAATGAATTGGACACCTTCATTAGTAGAGAGGTTCCAGTTCCAGAAGGAGATGAGGCTCAAAGCCTTACACAAGAAGAACTTGATCAAGGCCAAGAAGATCATTGTTGTTTCAATCATGGATCAACTTGTACCACAAGTTTCTTCCCTAAAGACACCGAAGATGTTTAATTCATTGATCAAGATATTTGAAGATAAGAACATTAATCAGACGATGGATTTGAGAAAACAGTTGAAGAATGTGAATATCAAGAATGCAGAACATCTTGAAGCGGTAGAAGAAGAATTGGAGAATGCAGAAGTGGTGATAGCCACCTTGAATGGTCTCCCAAGATCATAGAATTCATTCGTTCAAGGAATGTGTGCTATAAGGAAGTAATTACTTTCAACAGACTCTGGGAAGAAGAAGAAGAATCTCGACTCATAAGAAGAGAAGAAGAAGGTGGGAGCAATTGAAGATCAAGCTCTCACCATTCAAAGAAGATCCCTCAAGCAATGAGTAATGTGAAGAACTCAATTCTTGAAGAACCTCTTATCCATCTTATCATTTGGATAAGAAATGATGATGTCATGAATGAAGAAGATGATGAAGTAGAAGGATCAAGAAGGAGTCTACCCACGAAACGAATAAAAGATAAGTATTCAATTGTCTTTGCATGATATTGTTTTGTTATGCATTTGATTATATTTAGTTGATGTATTATGCATGATAGATTGTTTGCATTAATGATTGTATACTGCTAATATGCTTGTGATGGGTAAGTAGCTCATGGTGCCATAAAACTCTCCATTGCTACTTATCAAACCTCTTTGCTGACATATTGGATTAGTGCACAATCTCAATGTTGTCATGGTAAAGATGGAAGACATCTACAAAGTTTCTGTGAGACATGGATGAATGTTGTATTGGCTAAACAATTGTATGATGCATAATAATCTGTCGTTATGCATATGTTTTATAGTTCTAACCATGTAACTAGTGCATTTGACTTGTAGGAAAGGTCATGTACAACCTCCTACAAGAAAAGAAGGATGAGACTTGTTTCAAAGAACAAGTGATGAAAATTCAAGATTCACTCCAATGAACATGAATCTGAAGCTCCCAGGGGTCAGAGACACCATGACGAAAGAAAGAGCTTCAGAGAGTGGTAGATCCACCTCAAAGGATGAATACCACCATGGGTATGAGAGATAACTCAAGATGAAGAAAAGAATGCTATGAAAGAAGCTATGATCAAAGAATAACAATTGATCATGGGGAATGATGTATATGATATGATTTCAAGACATAAAGGGAAGTACGTAGTATCTTCCATATGGATCTACAAGAACAAGTGTACAAAGCAAAGTTCATGAGTTTCCTTTGAAAGAATAGACTATGACATGACATACTCTATCGACAAGTATATGTCAAGCATAGAACCACCTATACAGAATGAAGAGGGAAGATGATACTCCACTTCAGGGGGAGTGACTACAGAAGATATATGAGCTCAACATGGTATGACATGATGGACAGCTTCCTGATGGATCAATACTTTACCAAGAGTAAAGTGGGTTCCAACCTTCAAGATTGAATGCAGAAGACTAGGGTATGTTGATGACCTGACAAGATGAACTCATGAAATATGTTATGATGAAAGAATACTAGAATGATGTTTGGGATATAATACTCAAACCAGAAAGCAAAAATGTGGTATCTTCCAAATGGATCAGTAAGATAAAATATGCTACTGATAGAAGTAAGGAAAGACTTGTGGCTTCTCTCAGAAAGAGGGAATTAATTCTGAAGAGACACTTACTCCAAGAAGCAAGGTATACTTTCTTCAGAACTATCATGGTATTTTCTTCCATGATGAAGTAAAGACAAGCCTTCCTTAATGGTATGAATTGAGGAAGAGTTTTGCATCGAATAGTCACAAGGATTTGAAGTTGAAGACAGATGGACTCACGTATGCAAGTTGAAGAAGGCCCTCTATGGCCTGAAGCAAGCTCCCATAGCTTGGTATGGAAGAATAGATAGTTTCTTGATGAGCATGGGATTTTCCAAGAGTAAAGTCGATCCTAACCTTTATCTCAAGGTTGTAGAAGATGAACCTATCATCATGTTATTATATGTGGATGACCTATTTTTGATAGGGAATGAGAAACAAATTGTAGAATGCAAGAAGAAGTCCGCTGAAGAATTTAGACCTTGGTCTAATACTTTATTTCCTAGGTCCAGAAATATGAAGGAATCTTTCTCAATCAGGGAAAGTATGCAGTGCAAAGTTTGAAAAGTTTGATATGTTGGAATGCAAAGTCATGGCCACACCCATGGACTCCAACCTGAAGCTGTTAGCTGGTGACTCATCAGAGTTAGTGGATGTGACTCATTATAGACAAATCATTGGGTCATTAATGTACTTAACAAATTCTAGACCAGACATTTGTTTTGCTGTGAACACCTTAAGTCAATATCTTGTTCAACCAAGACGGGTTCACCTAGTGACCGCAAAACATGTGATGAGATATATGAAAGGGACTATAGACTTTGGTCTATACTATGATGGTAGCCATGAGTATAGATTGTATGGCTACACAGATGCAGATTGGGCTGGAAGTATCTCAGACAGGAAAATCACTTTAGGTAGATTCTTTTGTTTGGGGTCTGCTATGAGTTCATGGTTTAGCAGGAAACAGTCTAGTGTTTCTCATAGCACGGCTGAAGCAAAATACATAGCAGATTGCTCTGCTAAGTTGCGAAGTCATATGGCTTCGGAAGCTGATATCAGGTCTCTTTGACCTGAAGATGGATACTACAATGATTCTATGTGATAACCATATTTGTGATGACAGAGAACCCTGTGTTCCGATTGTAACACATAAAAATTCGGTATTTCTACATACGAGATAAGATGTAGATGATTATGTTTCAATATTCCCATACTAAAGATATATATGATGTTTTAGTATTTACATACTATAGATGCAGGTGATGATGATTCCGTATTTCTATACTGAATATAGAGATGATGATGCTTTCAGTATTTCTATACTGAAGATATAGATGATGATGCTTTCAGTATTCACATACTTAAGATATAGATGATGATGCTTTCAGTATTTCTATACTGAAGATATAGATGATGATGCTTTCAGTATTCACATACTGGAGATACATATGGTGATAGTTCAGTATTCACATACTTAAGATATAGATGATGATGGTTTGAATGATGATGTACTGATGAAGCCTCTGTCTCGGGTAAAGTTCGAACACTTTCGAGACAAGCTTGGTGTTGTTCGAAAAGACCTTCCTCGAAAGGGGGAGTAGTGATGTTGCAGTGGGATTGTATCATCCCTGGGCACTTTCCCTAAAGTGATCCGAAGACCTCGGTCCTCGAGAATGAAGAGGGATTGTATCATCCAGGGACATCTGTCCAAAAGTGATCCGGTGACCTCGGTCCTCGAGAATGAAGAGGGATTGTATCATCCTAGGACATATGTCCAAAATAGATCCGGTGACTTCGGTCTTCATGAATGTGGTGGGATTGCATCATCCCTGAAATTTAGTTCAAAATGTATCTAGAGGTATTGGCCCTCGTGAATGTGGTGGGATTGCATCATCCCTGAAATTTGGTTCAAAATGTAGCCGGAGGTCTCGGCACCCGTGAAAGTGGTGGATTGCATCATCCCTGAACCTCGGTTCAAAATGTATCCTGAGGTCTCGGCCACCGTGAAAGTGGTAGGATTGCATCATCCCTGAACTTTGGTTCAAAATGTATCTGGAGGTCTCAGCCCCCGTGAAAGTGGTGGATTGCATCATCCCTGAACCTCGTTTCAAAATGTATCTAGAGGTCTCGGCCCCCGTGAAATTGGTGTATTGCATCATCCCTGAACCTCAGTTCAAAATGTATCCAGAGATCTCGGTCCCCGTAAATGTGGTAGGATTGTATCATCCTTGAACTTCGGTTCAGAACGGATCCGATGAATTCAGTACTTGAGAACGTGTGTTGATCCCATAATTCCTAGAGGAAGGATTGTCTGAGTTCCACATCTGTGTTGATCCTGTAATTTCGAAAGGAAGGATCGTTAGTAACTCCGTAAAGACCTAAATCCCGTAATTCCGAAAGAAAGGATCATTGAATTGATCCCATAATTCCAATAGGAAGGATTGTCTGAGTTCCACAGATGTGTTGATCCCGTAATTCCAATAGGAAGGATTGTCTGAGTTCCACATCTGTGTTGATCTCGTAATTCCAAAAGGAAGGATCGTTAGTAACTTCGTAAAGACCTAAATCCCTTAATTCCGAAAGGAAGGATCATTGAATTGATCCCGTAATTCCAATAGGAAGGATTGTCTGAGTTCCACAGATGTGTTGATGCCGTAATTCAAATAGGAAGGATTGTCTGAGTTCCACAAATGTGTTGATCCTGTAATTCCGAAAGGAAGGATCGTTAGTAACTCCATAAAGACCTAAATCCTGTAATTCCGAAAGGAAGGATCGTTAGTAACTCCGTAAAGACCTAAATCCTGTAATTCCGAAAGGAAGGATCATTGGTAACTCCGTAAAGACCTAAATCCTGTAATTCCGAAAGGAAGGATCATTGGTAACTCCGTAAAGACCTAAATCCCGTAATTCCGAAAGGAAGGATCATGTTGATGTTTTGATGATAATGATGTTTTCATGATGGTGATGTTTTTATGATGATGATGACGTACTGATTGAAACATCGGTGTATGATGATGATGATGTACTGATTGAAAGATCAGAGTATGATGATGATTACGATGTACTGATCGAAAGATCAGAGTGTGATGATGATGATGTACTGATTGAAAGATCAAAGTATGATGATGATGATGTACTGATCAGAGTATGATGATGATGATGTACTGATCGAAAGATCAAAGTATGATGATGATAATGTACTGATCAAATGATCAGTATGTGATGATAACGACGTACTAATCAAAAGATCAGACTATCATGATGATGATGCTGTTCGAGAATTGAAGTATGATTATGTTGCTAATCACGATGTTACCGATCAAGTTTCTAATCGAAAGAACAAAATGCTAAAGAAGTTGTTGTTGATCGAAAGATCAAAGTACTGAAGATGTTTCTGATCGAAATGTTGAAGATGTTGTTTCTGATCGAAAGATCAAAGTGCTGAAGATGTTGCTAATCGAAATGTTTAAGATGTTGTTGCTGATCGAAAGATCAAAGTGCTGAAGATATTGTTGTTCGAAAGGTCAAAGTGCTAAAGATGTTGTTGAAGATGTTGCTAAAGGTGTTGCTGATCAAAAGGTCAAAGTGTTGAAGATGTTGCTGATCAAAAGGGTCAAAAGATGCTGATGCTGATCAAAGAGTTGATGTCGTTGAAAATTGAAGACGAAGACTATATGATGTTGAAAAGATTCCAATGATTTATAGATGTGTTACCCTGATGATGTTGATGATGGCCTCTCCTACTATTGTTTTTGTTGTTGTAGAATACCCTTCTCGTTAAGGGGGGGTGTTGAAATATTGTAACTTCGAAGAATATTCTATATTTATCTTTTGTGGTCCCCGATGGTCCTACCGGGAGAACCACTTGTATTATCTTTGTACCCCAATGCTTCTAATCGGAAGAACTAATAAGAGTCATGAGGTAGTCCCCTCTAATTGTAAAGGTGGGTCATTAGCACCCCAGTGTGGTTACTTGAGCCTACATGTGTAACTCGAGCCTACATGATTAACTCGAACCTACATGACAGATGAGTTAATTAAAGTGAACGGATGAATATAAATAGAGGTGTGGTGCTCCTCATTTGGAACACACATTCTCACTTGTGTAGTGCATTAGTGGAGAAGAGAAGTAGCTGGAGAAGGAGGAGGATCAGGCTTTGATCTCCTTGTTGGTTTTATCTTTTATCTTTTTGGGGCATCTATATTGAGGAAGCTTTTACTGGGTTTTTTCCCTTTAGGGTTTTCCCAGGATAATTTTTTGTGTTCCTTTTGTATGGTTGTGCTTGTCTATCTTTCAGTGATCCTGTTTATATGCTTTTGTTATGAAAATGTAATGAAATACTGATGTCTTAGCTAAGCATATGAAAAATTAAACAAAGGAGGTGCTAGAGATTTTACATTTCACAAAGCAGCCGAGCATGTGGGTGGACACAACTGTGTATGTTTCTCTCTTACAAACTTGTATTGATGTGAAAGCATGGCCAGAATCCCAGCACGTCCATTCCCATATGATCAAAACAGGTTTCAAGCATGTCGTATTTCTGAGTAACATTATTCTCACTATGTATATAAAGTGTGGGAGATTATTGGATGCACGCCAAGTGTTTGACAAAATGTCCCAAAGAAGTACAGTGTCATGGACAATAATTATTGTGGGCTATACATAGAATGGGCTTGCAGAGGGGGCTTTGAGGCTCTTTTATAAATGCATTGTGACAGTGTGAAGCTTAATGCATTTACATTTTTAAGCGCAATCAAGGCTATGAATGAGGTAGAAACTTTGGAGTTTGGAAGACAAACTCATGGGTTGATTATTAAAAGTGGTTGTGTATCAAATTTGTATTTGGAGAGTGTCCTCGTTGATCTGTATGGGAAATGTGGAAGAATTGTGGATGCATTCCAAGTGTTTGACAGAATGGTCGAACGAGATGTTGTTTTGTGGACTACAATGATTGCAAGGTGTACCAAGCAGGGTCATGGCGAGGATGCCTTAATACTTTTTTATCAAATGCAATGCCAAGGAGTGGAATCCAATCAGTTCACTGTTGCGAGTGTGCTAAAATCATGTGCTAAGGTGAGTGCCCTAAGATGAGGGAAGCAGGTTCATGCTGCCATTATTCGAACCAAAGTCATGCCGAATGCTCATGTGGGTAGTGCCCTTATTGATATGTATGTCAAGTGTGGCTATGTATTGGATGCGTGGTGAGTGTTTGAGGGAATGCACGAACAGAATAATGTTCTGTGGACTGCATTGATTGCAAGTATGCACAAACTTGGTATGGTGTGGAGGATATGTACTCTTTCGGCAAATGAAAAGAGCAGGCATAAAAGCTAACAACTTTACCCTTGTTAGTGTTCTCAGGGCATGTGTTCTGCTTGAATCCCTTAAACATGGAAAACAGGTTCATTCCAGGATTATAAAGAATGAATATGAGCCAAATATACATTTGTAGATTACTCTTGTTAGCTTATATGGAAAGTGTGGGGATATGGCATATGCAGGGCAACGTTTTGCAAGGATTCCCATACAGGATGTTGTTTCATGGACTACAAAGACTACGGGATGTTTTCAACAGGGTTTTAATGAGGAGGGCCTAGTACTTTTTTAGAAAATGAGACACGAGGGAGTGAAACCAAATCAATTTACCTATACAAGCATGCTTAGAGCATGTGCTGGCCTAGAAGCTTTGGAGAAGGGAAAGTAGATCCATGGTTCCATTAACAAATTCCAATTTGAATCAGATGTCTTTGTAGGAAGTTCCCTTATTGACTTGTATGCTAAGTGTGGGAGTTTGGTTCAAGCACAATATGTGTTTGACAACATGCCCAACTGAAACACAGTGCCCTAGAATGTGATAATTTTAGGACATTTAAGACACAGGTATAGTAAAGAGGCACTAAAAATCTTGTACCAAATGCACGAGTTGGGCATGAAGCCAGAGGAACCTATAATTATCATTGTTCTAAATGCATGCAGAAGTTCTCACAGTCAGGAAGACAAGTCCATCCCCATGTGTTCATAAATTTCAATGTAATCCACATATTGATAATACTATTGTATACCATTATGTCAAGCGCAGGGTGAAGTGCATGGATGCCATGTGTTTGGATATTATCTTTTTTAGAATATAACAAACATTATGTTGTGTCAGAGGTGTTGTTTGAAGCATTTTAATGGATGCACGATGAAGCTATGAAATTGGGTTAGCTTTCGTTCGGTAGTATCCTTACTTGTTGTGTTTGGCAACAATGATACTACAAATGTGTTTTTGCTTCCAGGGTTGAGAAGTAGATTGAGCTTCATTCATTTACAAGATTTCCCTTGTCAGCATATTCCCATGACATGAACTACATAGAATACTTGTAAATGGTTTAGTAAGAGTTATTGCATACAATGTAGTATGCAGAGAGCAAGTTGGGGAAGATATTCCTATTCTCCACAGAACTGTCATGCATTCATAGTGGATCATCATTGAATACATCGTTAGAGTCAAAACTAGGGAATAATGTTGGAAATGTCCTCCTAATTGGCAGCTTGAACAGGGATCCTACGTCATCAAGAAATGACATTTGAATCTTATGCATTTCTGTTGGTAAGCCTTAGAACTATGGAGCTAAAAAAACACGCAAAAAAATTATGTACTCAAGTGATTAAAGCTGATATTCTTATATATTGTCGATTATCTATGCTACAGGTACATATGCTAACACGATGAATATTGTTGATGACAATAGGTCCAAGGAGCTAAAATGTACAGAACAATTCACACAAAGAACATGGCGCATGCATTTCCTTGCACAAAACATCTTTTGATTTGAATGGGAACAATATTCCTATCCTTCCTCCTAGTTGAGTTGAGATGCCAGCTTATCTTACTATAGAGGGCCAAGGAGCTAAAATATACATATATTTTTACACTAAGAACATAGCGCATGCTTTTTCTCATAGGAGACGTCTTTTGAGTTTGAATAGAAACAAAACACTTGTTCCCCATCCTAGTTGAGTTGAGATGCGAGGGAGTAAAGCAACCTCCATTGCATTGAAAAGCAGAAATTCAAACAGGTAGGTCAGAAACAAAATTAGAGTTATAACCTCATGACACACTTTGAGCAAAAAATTCCATGCCATTTTTGGTGGCGCCATGCTCCTCGGTGGAAGATACATTATAATTTATGAGCATTGACCTCAGTTTGGTCCATACTTAGGCCCCCTCCCTACTTGCAGGAAATACCAAATTTACAGCATGACTACTAAATGCAGTGAAAATCTGAAGCATGTGAAGGATAGGTGACTAATGGTGAATCACTATAAGGGCTAGATTCAAACAAGAACAGCCTCAAAACCACCTTCCATAAAATTTTTGATGTTCATACTACATACTACATATATGCTCCACTAGTATTGACACCAAATGAAAGACTAATAATCTTATTTATTTTCTGTATACTGACCTAAACTACCTAATGTTTTTTTTTTTCAGTCAGTTTTGTAAAAGTACCAACGTTTGCATTTTTCTTTGGCTGCAGGAAATTCCTAGAAATGAAAAATCCAATGAAACTAATCTCATGGGAGAAGGTGTTGTGGGGCCAAAGAAAAAAATAACAAAAGAAAAGAAAGTTGAATCTGCATCCCTTACATCTATTGCTAGAGTAGAAAATAAATCAAGAAATACAAAAAGGAAGCATATGAGAAAAAACATTAAAACACCCTTATCTATATCTTCCAGAAATGAGAGTAAAAGAACTATGAGCAGACTGCCTGCCAATGTAGTTGAGGTACTAATATAACTTTCTTCTCTTTTTAATTTTTGAATTTCTTTTTCTCTTGTTTTTCTTCCATTGTGTCACAGGATTTGTATTCTCAAAAATTGATGTAGAACTTCTACTTTTCAACCAAAATATTGTATATTCATCAGATGGAATATCTTCAATTATATGATTGGGTTTCTGTGTGGTTAATATTGAGTCATTGATAACTTTTTGGGTCTATGTAATAAAGGTTATGTCAAGTATTTACTGAGAATGAATTACCTTCAATGCCCTGCAAACTGGTATTATCAAAGCAGTTGGATCTACCTTATCGGCATGTCAATTGACGATTTGGAATTTCTATAGGACACTCAAAATTTTCTACTTAGAATTTCTATTTATTCATACTTATTTATTTGAAAGTTGCTTTGGAAACTGTAGCACTTATTTTTAATGTGATTTTCTGCAATACTTATCATTTTCCAATGATAATTTCATTTTCTTGTTGTAGATGATGCTCTTAGTTCCATTAGTCTAACACCTGTGATGTCCCCGGTTTTGACCCCAGTTACATTAAAAGGTACATGATGTATTTATTGTAATTAATCGTGGTGAGGAGCTAAAGTCAAAAGTGCCACCATCGATTTGGTTGTGTATGTTTCAGCAATAGGGATAGTTGCTGATGGTATATTGTGCTATCCGGCACATTATAGTTTTGGCATCATGTAAATACGCACATCAATTAAAACAAACCTACATCCAGTTATGAGGGTGCAATGTTGAATGAAAAGGGCATGATTCCTAAGGTTGAGGGGGGAGTGGGGGGGGTTTCCAACCCATGGGAGTCATTGGGAGTTTCCATGTGTCACCACCCTATTTGTTTTGCTCATCTTCCCTTGTCTCATCCAACCACCACTTTAATGTTCTGCTAAGTTTTTGAGGTAGTTATTGCTGGAAGTGGAGGGTGGTAGGACTGTCAGCCTTTTCCACACGCTCACTCCACCAGTTGTCTCTCCACCTTCACGTGGGTAAGGAACCGTCAAGACACCACTCTCTTGGAGGTTGGGTTCACTCTTACGCAGGGACACGCAAGGGGGCGGTTAATCTTCCTCACGCAGAGCTGAGTTAAGGGGTGTTACGGAGAGAAATTCCTATGGCTTGGGGTACCACAACAGACAGCTAGACTCCAGAACACCATCTTTCCCAATATGCAATAGAAATAATCCAT
>LPNX010163919.1:161153-220929 GCA_001517045.1 Pseudotsuga menziesii
AAAGAATTTGGATTTATGCACACATCCTGATGTACGCGGTTATCGGGGATATATCCGCGTATGTACGCGGTTATAGGGGTAAAAGCCGCGTATATCATTTTTAACATAGTTTTAGGGATGGTCAATGATACATCAAAGGATAAAATGTGGTCCATTGGGTCTAAAGAGTCTGCAGCGGGACGGGGAAAGGCCATACAATGTGTGATTCACCTAGTGGGGTGAAAATCTCTATAACAAGGGGGTGTGCAATTTCTGTTTGGGGGTTCACCTTTCTCTCTCTCACACCAGTTACCAGTCGATTTGGTTGTGTTTTTTCCTCCTGATCACGCATAGAGTCAGCGTTTTTGCCTCCATCATTGTCGAACGGTGAAGGATCGCTGTGGTTGTCTTTTTTTATTCATGGGCTATTGTTTTCCATTTTTTGTTGGTCGTGTCCTTTCCCATTATGCACAAATTGATTGAGAATCGGTTCTTTCCCATTTCTTTCTGTGTAACTTTCTTCAGCATTTGCATTGAGGAACTATGTACTGTGGTCTTTTGGATGTTGGACAGTCGTTGATTTCCACATCCATTGGTTGAGTTCTCCCCTGTCAATGATGGGAGTTTTGCTTCTTCCCCAACTGTGGACTATGTAAGGTTCTCGTCGTTTCCTCATCAGATTGTGGTCTGCGTTTATGTCCTCTTTTTGTCCAAGATTTAGGATTAGACTTCTCCCCTATTTTGGGACTATGTAAGGTTTCCATAGTTTTCATTGTGAGTTTGGGCTATCGATCTACCCTGGTTTTGGGTTGCTTCTTGGTTACTGAGGCTGCAAACATATTTTGGGGGTTTTTGCTAAGTTGGTTTGGCCATGTTAGGGCCAAGAACAAATCTGGAGCATGGTTTGACCTGAACTGTGTTTCACCTTTTGTTTGGGGTTTTCACCCTATTGTCTTTGCCTTCTTCACAGAGCTGTGAGCTGTTTGTTTTACTGCGGCATGCAGTGGTTGGTATTTGGACTATTGAGAGTAGGATTAGAGGCTGGGTATGCTTGAGAAAACTGGTGTTGAGGCCACCAGCTTAGCATTTAGCCTTTCCTAGCTCCTTGACGGCTTGATAAACCCTACTGTGTGGGCTTAGCTAATTGGCGTACCTTGGCTATGTGTAAGCCTGCATTGACCCTTAATCCTTGTGGAATCATGTGTAGCTCGGGGGTGGCAGTGTTGCTGAGAGATTGATGAGCACGCTGGCCTATGGTTGGGTGGAACATTGTAGAGACGTAGCTGGTTGTGAGATGATTTCTTATCATATGAGTATTCTTGTCCATTTTACTTCTGCAATTATATTTACTGATTAATGAATATGATGAACATGTGGCATGCTTGAATGAATGTTTGTTTTCTTTCGCTATGTATATGAAGGGTTATGCATCTTAGTATGTATTATGTTTAAGCTTTTTATTTTAGCATTATATGCATGCTCATGTTCATGGGGTTGTTTGCCCGTATTTTTGGTGTTAGTAGCGTCCTCTTCTCCAGTTAGAGGGTCGGGGACGTGACAACACCACTCATCATGAATTTCTTAGCGTAAAAAATGACTGGTCTCCATGCCTTAGCATTATTTGTATCATTATTTTGATAATGAAATACACATAATTAACATAGGATACAGGGTAGAAGAGGATCTAGCAATTAGTATTCTCTACTCAAAATGAATTTGTGAGAAAGAAGACAGAGACTGATTGATCTAAATGCCTCAGCTTTCTTTGGCTTGCTAGTCTGATGACAACAAAAAAACAATTGAACTCAGGATTTGTTCTTAGTCTTATTATACACTTTTGATGAGAATCATAGTGTCACATGCCCCAATTTTGTAAAAAAATATATTATCATATTTGATTTTATTTCAAGACAATATGTTAAATTTTATGCTAAGTTGTAAATGATGACTCAGCAGAGTCAAGGGTGTGAATGTAATTCTGAATATTTTAATTATAAATAAATAAAAGTGGAGACAACGGCTTGGGAGAGTTGTTAAAAGATTGTTTACTGGTCAAGTTGGTGGAGGAGACTGGGTGGAGAGCAAATAGAAAAGTGGCAGCATCCTCAAACACTTCCAATGTTGCAGGTGGCAACCTCCCTACATTTGGGGTCATGATCCCCCAAGAAAGTGGGATCAGAGTAGGTGGCTCAATTAATGACAATTAACCCAAAAAGACCTAGGCAATCTTAATAAAAATACCCATTGAAGAGAGCTAAGGCTGCTCATTCCAAGAAGAGAACCATTCAGGTGAATGTACTTCAGAGGATTTCATTGGGAAAGGAATTAGTGGAATGTGTTTGAGGGGTAAACTACAGAAAGTGATCTAGTACTGATTTTCAACTGAAGGATCTTACTGCTGAGTGCAGAGTTAGTACTGAGTCATTGGACTAGTATCTTGTTGCATGCTCCACCATTTCTCAGCCAAGGAGACCAGGAACAGGCTCAGGGGTCCTAAGAAGTCATTTTTTGAGCGCTCTCCAGGAGTTGGTAGGGAGGAACGGCCTCCCAACGCTGTTGTTGTCTAGCTTAAAATAGGTTCTATAGTTTTTTATTTACTGTGTTAAAATTTTATATATGAGAATGAATGAATAATGAATGATTTACATGTTTTGTAGTGAACTGTTAAAGCTTGTAATATTTTAGTTATTTGAATATTGAATCTGTATTTGATGAAATAATCCTAACCTATGTTTTTCCCCATCTAGAATGGACCAGACCATACTCTAGCACGGGCAGTATAATCTAAATAGATGAAAGATATGATAGAAATCCGATTTGAATAAAGTTATTATTTATTTCAGAATGTTGGAATCTTTTTTTTTTCTGTAGATAGTTGCTTTCAAAAAAGAATATTAATCTGCCTAGTTAGGTTTACTGTTTAAAACAGACGGTGTATTAAGAATGCTAGAAAAAGAAATAGCCATTTTATTTTTACTAATAGCAATGTATTATATTCACAAGTTGTTCAAGTAGGTAAGTTATTTATTTTATACAGTACATTCTTCTGTAAACTACACTATTATCTTGAAACAAAGAAGATAGAAACAACTCAGATATAATGCCTATCTTTTTATGTTAAGCAAAGAATTAAGTATGGTTCTTTTTGTTTATTTCTTTTACTGATAATAATAATAAAATTAACCCGCAACTATTCGAACCCTAGATAGAGTTTAGTAACATATATATTTCTAAAGACAAATTAATCTAAAGATAAAGAGTATCTTAATAGAGAACTATATAGCTCCAACAGTAATTTATTTATATAATTAAAAAAACTAAGATACGACAGTAATTCATGTTTAAATTAATAAGTATTATAACAAGAAATGGTTTTGTAAACAGATTATGCATGTAAAGGAAAAATGACAGGGTCGTAACCCTTATTTCATTTCTTAGTAAGCTAATAGAAATAATACTACTGAATGAACTAAACTAATACAAATTAGTCATAGTCTTTATTAAATACAAGATTAAGTATTTATATTATATACAGATAATAGTATTACATAAATAATATCGTTTATAAATTAACAATTCTTTAAACAAAATGAAGGAATATTAAAGTAAGAACCAGAGTTTAATTCATTAAACCCTAACCTGGAAATCCTTGAGTACTGAAATGGTTTAAAATTTTATTAACAGTAATCTAATATGTTTATTAACAATACAGAAAATATCTTTTTACAAGTTAAATAGGTTTAAAACCCTAGCTCATAATTCTGAGCTGAAATTACTCAGTTTTCTTTAAAATATACAAAACCATTACAGTAGTAACCCAAGATAAGAAGTAAACTTATTTCTTTTTTATATAACCATTAAAAGAACAATTTAAATTCATTTACACAGAGATAAAATACAAATACATAAAGGAAAACAAATTTGACTTATAGACAGACTGTCTTAAGATATTTACATTATAATAACGAGCCCGAAGGCCAAATGTAAGTCAAAAACTTTACCAAAGTACAAAAAATAAACTCAGCGAAAATCTGAATACCCATATCTTGTTATGGAGTATGGACAATATTAACATAATATTACAAAACTGTAAGTTCAACCCTAATACGAGAGGAGAGCTTCACAAGTTACAACTTAAATCCGAAGTCACCTTGCGACAAACAAGGGTTTTAACCAAAACAAAAAACTATAAAAATGAAGGACAGCAACCCAATACTGGGTGCAACATAGCCGAGACTTCTTCCAACTGTAAAAGTCTGTACAAGTAGGGAGGACCATGTTTGAAACCGAAGCTTACCGTGGATGATACGATGAGCCATTTTTTTTTGGTACAGCACGACTGTCAACTATGGAGATGAGTAACCTGCAAAACAAAAACCAGGATTTAATTAAAAACAAAGAAATATAAAAAGAATGGAACCATAAAGAGTAATAGCTCTCAGTTGTTTTTCCTTACCTCAGCTGAAAGTGAAAACAATGGAACCTCAGAGGAACAACAACACCATAACCAACGCTAAGAAGAGCCAAACCCTCATTCTCACCGAGGATGAAGACGACAGGACTCTGGTGCTTTCCACACTAATGGTAGGGGTGTAGGTAAGCCTGAGCAATGGCTGCGAGGAGTCTGCAAGCATGGAGTCGGACTGTCACTAACATGCAAATAGGTAAACTATACTCCAGAACCCTAAGATGAAGGTGCTACACAATCACATACAATAAGCTCAAGCTTCCACCAATGACAGACCACGATAGAGGAGCAGCAAAAAGGATTTTCAAGTGGCCATAAAGCCATATACAAGGAAGGCAGTAAACTCTGATCAAAGTAAAGAAATCACAGAGGAGGTGAACAATAGAATCTAGCTCAAGGGAGTAAGCCACGACAAACGTCAGCATTGGAGCCTCTGTAGCTATCTGGAACTCACGACCGCCATGGGAGCTTGCAGAGCATCCCAAGGGCCCAACGCAATTGTCAGAAATCGAATAAGCCAAGTGTTAGGGTTGACAACTATTTATGCAACTAGTGCATGGCCAAGGAATTTTCGCGTGGGCGCATCAATATAATCATGCAATGGGTCAACTTTCCATAGTCACCTGTGATCCATAATAACCAATTAAATCTCCCAAATGATTTCATCAAAACAACATTATAGTTTGCATGGGTTTCAAATCATACAATAATAGTTTAAACGTTTGGTGCATAGCTCATTATTGGCGTGGATATGCAACGTTATGATAATGATTGACATAGCACATATCATAACCTTATATCCTCATGACCCAAAGAAATATTACATATTTTATTGGTAAGCAATGATACGAGATTTTATTAGTAATCTCGTGAGAATCATGTTTCTCTATTGTAAGTTTGCACTAATAATTGACTTATGGAGATGTTAAAAGATTATATAAACATTTATTGTAGTACTAAGCATAATCCCTATATAGGTATTAACCCCTTTTGAATTGGTTACAACTCATCAAAGTTTATATAATAATATCATCATTGGGATATAGGTTGTGTAATAACTAAGTTGTTATCAATAGTATTTAAAGATAATTATGAAATCATTGTCTTATAAATAGTTTAGTGAATAGTGTAAGAATAACTATCTATTGGTTCCAGTTCCTTTCATGGTGGTATAAATGATTACACATCATTCAACTTGAGTAATTTGCATAGTGTCGTTTGGGTAGGATCATAAGTATTATGCAAATGTAACACTAATAAAACATTTTATGTCGATAAACAAATAGTTTATGCACATTTTTAAATCTTAGAAAATAGCAAAGTTTTGATAGCAAACTATGTAATGGAAAAGTGAAATGTAAGAACATTTTCTTATGAACTCTTTTACTTAATACAGATCCATGAGATCTTATCTTAGAAGTTGTGGCAGTTTCTCATTACTTGGAGTATAGTTTTACATTATTACCAAATTACTAAGGTTAACATAAGATGAAAAGATTGGCTCGATAAGAAAAACACCAACCCTGGAAGTTGTTCTTAGATAGAACTTAATACAAGAAATGTATTATAGAATTGCTAGGGTATGCATTTTGAAAATAAAGAATATCAAGTAGATAAAATAAATTGCTCAGAACCAAAGGAAGTAGTATTGTCGCTACATACTCTTCAGGAAGAAATACAATCATTTGAACTTAGTTTACAATAGAAACAGAAGAAAACAAACTGTGTTACCTTACGGAAGTAGGTTGGATTACAACAGCTTATAATCTAAGCTTATTAATTGCAATTAGAAATATTGCAGGATGCTTTATGAATTTAAAGACGATACTCGGTCATTTATAGCTGTAAACCTGTAAGAACAAATAAAACATCTACGTTAGCATAAATGCTAAGTAAGCCCCGAAATTCAAAGTCAGATTCCACCTACTGTCATAAATAGAACTCATCAGTAAACCAAATATAGAATTAATGCGCAAATTAAACTTAAGATTGTGTTAATAAGAAAACTGCTGAGTTAACATAATTGAGTTTATGCAAATTAATCTAATAACTATTTCTCTTATTGCTAACTGTTAACTGTTAATAAACTGAGGTCTCAGCATTTTATGTTATTTCAAAAATTTTGTTAGGATATTTAGACACTTAGAAGATAGTTAAGATCAACTTGTGTAATATATCCGTTAGGTAAAAGTGTGTTTCTTTAGTATGCATTAGTTAGCATTTGTAAATATTCTAATCCGACGGTCATGATATGTTCTAGACATAGAGTGATCCGACGGTTCAACTTCTCTTAGATCATACCTACCGTTGATCCGTGGCTTAACACCCGATTGTTCTATGATCTCTATTTAAAGAGCATAGAGGGTCCTTGGCTAGTTGATTGATTATGAGAAGCTCATGTAACTTTCTTTCTTTTGCATAATAAATTGCTCCAAGTAGCTATTTGGCTGGGGCCGTGGACTGTTTCCCTCTCGATGGTTTTAACCACGTGACAAACATTGGTGTATTGATCTGTGATCTGTTTGTGTGAAGCAGTTGTTCTTGGTGTTCGGTCCTTTGGGAGTACCCTGTGTACCCTAACATGGTATCAAAGCATTTATGAAGAGCCACTTTCAATTTCGATAAAGATCCGGAACCGGTGTTGCCGAAATTTTGAAAGGGTTTCTGGTTCTATATTTTCCATGCATTTGTGGCCTATGGGAGCTGTTCCATTGTGTCTAGAGCGTCATTACCATTGGGAAATAGTTTTCGTTTCACCGAAAACCTTTTCTGTTTTTTCCAGAAACACCCATTTCGGCAAATTTGAAGGTATAATGTTACAGTGATAGATTTTTTTTTTAAATCTCTCATATTTTATCAGTTTATTATTAGATCTTTTATTTTTTTGTCTCGAACTGTTGTTTTCCCTGACTGCGTATTCTCTTTGCCATGCACCTTGCGCGATCGCGGCGAATAAAAAACAGTAAGGGAAAGTTTTTTTTTCTTGTCTTCTCGGCTACTTATGCTCTTTGTCGTGCACCTTGTGCGATCACGGGAAATCAAAAACAGCAAGAAAACTTGAAAATGTAGACTTTTCGGGTAAGCTAACCAAGATCTAACCCCATTGTGTGGAAGAAAAAAAAATTTGTTTTTCATTTTTTTTGTGATTTGCAGGAAAATAAAGCAAGCACAGAAAACGAGAGAGAAAAGTTATAAAAAAAATAAAAAAATAAAAAAACCATTCCTCTTTCCATAGTTTTACGTACCTTTTAAACTTAGCTCACTTGGTCCAAAGTTGCTTTACACCTTGATAAGTCTTGAGTTCAAGTCTTATCAAGCTACTACATTATTGTAAAAGTGAACCTCACTTATTCTACAAAAGTGATTCACTTCAAAGCAACTTTATTGTAAAGTGATTGTTAAAGGTTGATATTTGGAAGAGGGGGGTTCTTTTTTTTAGTTGGTCAAGTTAATATCTACCACGTCACTATTGGGGACATCTTCAACATTTTGTTTGATCAAGCATAACTTCATCATCCGGAATCAGTTTTAAGTGTAGTTTTTTTCAAAACCGCATATTTTTTCGAGCTCTTTGCATCTAGAAGTTAGTATCTGTTCTTTCAACCATTATTTTATAGTATGGCCACCCCTTATGATATTATACTTACAAGTTCTAACTATTTATCATGGAAATCTCGTATGGAAGATGTTCTACGAAGTAGGAGACTTTTCAGGATAACCTCAGGGAAAGAAACAGAACCCACTGATGATGATAAGAAAATTAAATGGGCAAATAGATGTGATGAAGCTCATGGATTGATTGGGATGACAATCTCTATTGATTTGCGATTCCACATATCTGACATTGATGAACCTGATAAAGCTTGGGAAAAGTTGGAATCTGTGTTTGGTAAACACAATGAAATTCGAGGTCATCAACTTGAGAATGAGTTGATTTTCTTAAATCCAAATGATTTTTCATGCATTCAAGACTATTTATCTAAGTATAAAACTCTTAGACTCTTATGTGCAGAATGCAAGATTAAGAAAGAAGACAAACAATGTATTTATCATATTCTTTTCAAACTTGGACCTGCATATTCTATTTTTGTATCTAAATTCTACTCCATGAAAGAATCCTTAACTGCAGCTAGCTATCAAGAGCCTAGCCTTGAATCCTTTTGTGATTCCTTAATTAGAGAGCAAGATAATCTCATTCATCTTGGAATAATTAACAATGCAGATACATCTGGGAAAGCCTTATTGTCGCAATAGAAGGAAAAGTCCAAGCCTCCCAAGAAATAGAATTTTCGCAATAATAAGAAAAACAACAAGGGTCCCAAACCCTCTCAGTCAACTCCTCCTTTAAAAAATGACAAAGGATCCAAGCAAAAAGGAAAGAAGACTGACCGTCATTGGAATTTTTGTGGGAAAGATAATCATGATGAATCTAAATGTTTTAAGAAGATGGCAGCCTTGGAAGCAGCAATGAAGAAGCACCACATCAACCTAGATTCATCTTCAGAATCTAACTCTCATGGACATGCACTTTGTGCTTCTGGTTACTCTTATACTACATCTTCTTCTTCTACTTCAAATCAATGGCTCATTGATTCTGGAGCATCTTATCATATGGCTAAGGATAAAGCCATCTTTTCTACTATGCATGAATGTAACACCAAACAAATATTTGTTGGTGATGATAGATCTCTAAGTGTTGTAGGATCTGGAACAGTTCCAGTAGAAAATGGTAATTTTAGTGATGTACTATGTGTTCCAAAAATTTCCTGCAATTTTTTATCAGTGTATCAAATTACTCATTCAGGTGAAGGTAAAACTGTGATGTTTACACCTCACCAAGTTGTAATCAAGGATTTTAAAAATCATCAAAATGTCCTTGCTACTAGAACTGTTGATGATATTACCAGGTTGTGCAAATTTAACAACTTTGGGTCATCACCTTTTCCTTCAGTTTTTGTTGCTCATAGTGACAACTTGAGCAAACTTTGGCATGAGCGATTTGGTCACTTAAATTATCGCTCATTGCAACAACTATGTAAAGACAATATGGTGACTAGTCTTCCACTGGTATCTTGCAAGGATGGTGTTTGTTTCGGTTGTGTACTCGGAAAACATCATCGGGACAATTTTGACAAACGTGCCTCTTGGCACGCCTCGGGACAGTTTTGACAAACGTGATCCATGGCTTAACACTCGATTGGTCTATGATCTCTATTTAAAGAGCATAAAGGGTCCTTGGCTAGTTGATCGATTATGAGAAGCTCGTGAAACTTTCTTTCTTTTGCATAATAAATTGCTCCAAGTAGCTATTTGGCTGGGGCTATGGACTGTTTCCCTCTCGAGGTTTTTAACCACGTGACAAACATTGGTGTATTGATCTGTGATCTGTTTGTGTGAAGCGGTTGTTCTTGGTGTTCGGTCCTTTGGGAGTACCCTGTGTACCCTAACAATTTTAATTTTTTGTGAAAATTTGGGGTATTGACACATAGATTGAGTGCAAAAATTTTGATCCTGCAACATTTTATACATTCAGATTCATGGGTCATAAAAGAAACAATAGTTGCATCTTAAAATTCATTTATTGAGAAGAGAATAGAGTATAGGCAATTCTAAAGCCATGTTCTATGGGAAGCTTCATACTGCCTCAGTTAGGGAAGGTTGTTCATGATCTTTCCTTGTATTAGAAGGTTCCTTCATTTCTTGAGTAATCTTCAGTAGACCATGGAAAACATCATGAATATTTGACTTAGACAACAATCATTGATTCACTCTGAAAATTTAGATAATAAAACACCACCACGCAGATACATTGCACTTCAAAATCCAAAGAAGATGAAGGAAATTTTTCAAACTTCTAGAGTAATTTTTTTTTTATTGTTCATAGAGTAAACAAGATCAAAGCCACATTTGTAGCTTTGTTTGCCTTGATGTATGTTTGATAAGAGAAGCTAATGCTGAGGTTTATTCTGTGTCTATGTGGTTCTTTGATATAGAACATAGCATTGTGCATATCCATTATCATGATTTAGAAACCAACACAATCTCTTTATGTTGCTTTAGTTATTGAAATATCCCCACACATACACATCACACTTGACATCGAGAGAAAATAAAGAAAAACATTCAAACCCACTCGAATATTTTTCATGTATTTTCACATTTAGTAAAGTCTAGATTAAACACACGTTTGTAGCTTTGAATGCCATCATATTGCCTCAATTGGTGAAGTTGGTGAATCATTTTCTCTTTGAAACTAATGATTTTTCCATGTTTCTACAATTAATTGTGACCTAGATTTCCACTTCATTTCCCTCTCCTATATTTCCACTCCACCAGTGCTCGCTCTCATATATTGCACTCTTAATGAGGACTCCCACTCTATACAACCCCAAACATCATCTTCCTTCTCCTTTTGCTTCATCTTCATCAGCATGCCAAAACCAGGGAGGGAGAGCTTGCAAACGAAAACTTCCATTTGGGTGGGTAAAAAAACAACTAATTTTTTTTCTTTATCTAGCAAGAAATTATTTATAGGTTGTTTGTAGTAGGGGGTTTACTAAGCTGCAATGGATGGGTGTTGGGATGGCGATATCAATAATGTCTATGACAACATCTACCTTGGTTGAAATCAAGCACTTGGATATTGTTAGACTTCTTGATTTGGCCAATGATACAACCACACAAGTTTTTATGAGAATTTTTGGAAAATTCCCCAGTAATTCTTAATTAGTGCTTCATAAATACTTTTCCTTCTAGGGAAACTTGGGTTTTTCTACGATTAGTCACTCAATGCAATGTGTAGCTTGTGCATTGTTCTTTCTCTTCTTACAACAACATTAGGAATCTATTTGAGCACCTTAATTGCTACCATTTTCACTTCTGTCACCACTAAAGGAGGAAAACCTAGATGGATACATGACAATATCAATGAAGGCCATCTAGACTACTCCTTTTGGGTTTTATCTTTTGTTAGCTTTTTTAACTTCTTGCTATACATTGCTTGTGTATACAAATACAAATACAAAAATCCCAACTGAGGCTCAATTTCCAAATTGTATATGATGCATTATGGTTATCCATTAGTCATGCTTAATATTTTTTAATTGTCTCTCTACTAAAGTTAATTCATAATTTTATTTTAAGATTTTATTAAACCTTAAACTGTTACCTTGTGCTTGAATGCAATAACCTTTGTTAGAATGTTATATATGGTGGTGTTTTCTTTGAAATAAAAGTAATCAAAGTGATTAATTTGATGTTGTGAAAATGAATCATTAACTATAAACTAGAAAGAGTAAAGCTACCATAACCCAAGGTAGTGATAACCATGAAGAGATCTACATCCTAATCTTGAAGCTAAGCTAAAGCTGTTTATTAATGTCATTAGCCATAAACTCAAATTTACCTTAGCTCTTCCATACAGTTGTAGGAGGTGGGGTGGTTCCACAAATCATTGCCTACTAACAATACATAGTAGTGAGACTAAGAGATTACAAGGGTTTGGTTGAGCTAAAAGAGAGGATTGCTACCTGTTGCAAGGTTAACTACCAGTGACATGTGTTGAAAAACACTCCACTTGAAATATTATAGACATGCTTCTCACTTGAAATATGAAGTTTCAAGTATTATCTTAGTTCACACACCCTTAGCATCGCCCGTGAACATACTTAGAATATATCTTTATTTTTCTACATTTTTTAAGTATATTGCCTGATGCTACAATTTGTTATATATTTAGAATCTTGAATTTATTAATTTTAAAGTTCCACAAGGTACACCACCAAGTCTACAACCTCCCAGGAGTATATCCAACATCCCACAAGCCACATATACCAGTAGCTTGTGATTTAGAAAGGGAAAACACATCTTGAAGCCCACTGGGGTGAGACTCTATCCCAAGGATCACCTACCCCTAGAGCCTTATCACAACAGGATAATGAGAAACCATACCCCCCATCTATTTTGAACCTATGACCTTCAACAACAAACTTATCAATGTTTTATTGCAACTTCTTGGGGCAATTGCCAGTTTATTTTCTATATACTTATCTAAACTACCTCATGATTTTTTTTCAGTCGTTTTTGTAAAAGTACCAACATTTTCATTTTTCTTTGGCTGCAAGAAATGCCTAGAAATAAAAAATCCAATGAAACTAATCTCATGATCACAAATGATCGCAGTGATTGCATATCCTCATAGATGAGGTCGTAGTTCAGCAGTGGAATATCAGTCTACTCGTTAGGTTAAATTCCAAATTCCAAGTGCAAGTCCTGGGTGATTTTGACATAAGAGTATGCACTTAGCCAAATGAAAAATAGTTGTAATTACTTATTCATATTTTTAAGGGCCATCGTATTGATAAAAACAAGCCGCGTGTGGGCCTGACAAATTCGGGCCAATTGTAATATTCTTGGAGGTAGACAGAAGCAATTTCCACCCAAAAAACACAAACTTGCATCCATCACTTGGGTTTAAACACAAAAAAACACAAACTTGCATCCATCATTGGGGTTTAAACACAAAAAAAACAAATTTGCATCCATCGCTTAGGTTTAAACACTAATATTTGATATAGGGTTTGATTTCTCTTACAGGGTTTCAGAGAATCCCCATGCATCAACCAGGTTTTACAATTCTAGGATTAAGAAGACATATCGACACATATTGGGCAATCGAAAAAGATGCCAATATCCATTGCAATCCGTGCAATGGAAATGAAACCCTATGAAAATATATAAACATTCACACAAACCCTTGGACGGCAATCGGGTATTAAAACAGGGCACAAGAAGTATATAATTTGATGTGGCAAATGCAAATAACAACAACATCATACATCACATACATCAAATAATGGAAAACAAATGGGGATGAAAAATAGACTGGCGTACCTTAGAGGGCCATGCTGGATATCCCTTGACCTTGGAGAGCACAAGATCTCCAAGCCTCCATTGTCTGCAAGCAGTTGTTTTTCCTCCTCATCTTTTAGCCAGTGCAATGTCATAAAACCCTGATGGAAACAGCAAACCGTAACCCTTATTAGTATTCCTATCCAGAATACCATATACAATAATTATACCCGCCCACTCCTCCTTTTCCATAACACCGTTAATTTTCCCGTGGCCCTGATGCCACAATAGTATCAATGCCTCGTAACAATTGGGTACCTATTAAATCATCGATTAATATTTTACAGTGGCAATATTTTTCGTGGCTCCTTGACAACTGGAGGAATGGGCTCATGATGGCATCTGCTGGCCCCAGGTTTTGACCTTTGTATCTATGGCAGTAATAATCGAAATCTAAAGAATGAAGAATGGAAGACCGACTACCCTCCCATTACAGAGTTTAATCCCGACCGACCGCATACGCTTTTATCTATTCCTCTTGAAGTTGTAGTTTTTTCTATTTTTAAAACCAATGAAAAAAAGAAAAAGGTGAAAATTTAACAAAATAGATTTCAAAAATTAGCAAAGAAATCGATTACTATATGGATGTCTTCATCATGTGTCGTTGAAAAAAAATGATTGTTACAAATAAAACATTGATAAAATTCTTTGGAATTTAAATTGATTATCACTTGTCATTTATAATTTTAACAAAAAAATCATCAATAAAATGTGGGATAATTCAATGTTTATAAAACTTTAAAAATTTACATATTAATATTTCATATTCATTCACTATTTTATATCAATTTTTTTAAGCCCGTAAATAATTGTATTTTAATAAGAAATCAATATATATTTTAGATAGAATATATGGAGATTGTTGAATAAATAAAGTTGTGTTGGTAAAAGGTGATACCAGTTCTTGAGTCTTGTAGTTTGTATATTTTTTTGTAATTTTTTATGTCTTATAGATATAAAAAATTGGATTAGTCTATTTGTTAGACGTTGTGTATTTTTTGGTGATTTTTTAATCGGAATTAGTTTTTTTTTTTACCAAATCTGAATTTTCAAGTGTCCAAATCATGTTTCCGAATGCATAAATGGATTTGGCATCCTCATATACAAAAGGGACACCAAAATTATGTAAGTTTAACCACTATTATATGATTTTGCAATCATTAATCTAAAATTTCTACTGTATTATAATAAAAACAAACTAGAAAAAGAAACCGTAAAAATAGAAAACCTCTGACATTTAGACTGTTGCTAAAAATTAGAAACTTTCCTATAAATGATGATACTTATTATTTTATTTTTATAAAAATATATGTTTATTAAAATTTTATGTATGAACAATCTCATTATAATTTTTTTTTCTTCAGAGTCCATTGCTCCTGAGCTCACACGACGCCTCCTTTGTTTAGGTCTGCGCGTTTCCAACATTCATGGCCACCGGAGGGGGTGCTCCTTCCCCTCCCCTTGAGCTCACTACTTTCAAGAGCCTGGTAGCAGCATGCAATAAGAGGAAGATCAGGTCAAATCAACAGAAATTTGTCAGGAAATTAGACAGCATACCCTCGGTCAATCTTCCTGCAAAACGCTTTTGCCAGATAGCAATGAACATTGTAGACCGGAGACTTATTGGTTAGTTTACTGGCCTCTAGCCCTCCCCCAAGGAAATCGATGGATGGGTTCAAAGGAATTGGAATCCCCTTATCTTGGAAGGCATACGCAATAATTTGGTAGGAAAGGGTTACTATGTCTTCAATTCCATAGGTAGATGTTGGAATTGAAGGTATTGAGCCATAAAATTTACCACTAATACGCATGGACAATGCATGAGATATTTAACCACCATGCAAACCTAGAAAAGTGTATGTGGCCCCACTCCCACACCACCTTATCCGCACGTGACTATTTTGCAATTTGTCAGCGGATTTTTGTATGGGGTTGACTATTGAGCTGCTAAAAATTTCATATTGAAACGAAATCGACTCCCAAGCAAGAAAAATTTCATACTGAAATTAAATCTACTCCCAAGTAAGAAGAAAGGTCATATCTAAAATTAGAAATAGCTTCATGTCGTCACCCATTGCTCAAGCATTAAACCATTAAGTCGTTCAACTTGTCCTAGCATGTATGTTGGGGAGTTGGTTGCAAATCATTTTCAGGTTTTTGTGTGTTTATGAGAGAGGACCCACTTTGTTTACTAGATTGGACTTGTTGGATGGGTAGTGATCCTTTCAAATTTCCAATTAACACCAATAAAAATAAAAAAAATTCCAATTCCTCATTAGGTTTAAAAGGAACGACAATTATGTGTTTACATCTGTTTTTTGACCTGCATTGAGGCCATTTTTTTACTAACCCCAAATTTATTATGGGAGATAAAGGATTCCCAATTATCCCCAAGCCCAGACAACCTATGGTGGATGAGAATCTTAAACAAACCGTGATGAAATAAACTCCTATCTCTATTAGTTGCGTTGTTCTGAAACGAATACGCCATCTTTTGAAAGCTATTGATAAGATAAAAAGGCATATTGAGTGCTTGCCCCTTGAAAATAAGCAATAACCTAAGATAATAATAATGTATATGAGAAAAATGCCCTTCGCAAATCACATACCTCATGATCAGTTCAAGAAGAGGATGGCAATTCCTTTTAACTAGACATGAAGGTAACCCATACTTTGATTGGACCTCTGATCCAGTCTTATGTATTTGCTGACAATGAGTATGTATCTGCTTAAAACGAAGGTTGTAATGAATTAACAATTGAATCGGATAGTTATGTAATGAAGACACAAGTTTTGTCCTATCAAAATATGGACAACTCTACGGGTTGATGTAGGTTGAAACCACAATGCATAATAGTAGCAACACTCTTTAGGAACTTTGTTTGAGATTATAACTTTGGATAACAACTCTTATTTCTACACCTTTCATCTTCCTTCAACTTTGATGAAAGGACTTGGAGTGGCCAATCATTGTGTCCAAGGAAACGAGCTTGAGAAAGAAATAACATATTGTATATGACACTATAATCTAATGAATTTCATTTGACAATACAATGGAACATAAAAACTAGATTAGTAATGCAATCTCACAACATATAACGAACACATAATTTAACCTAGAGAAACCTAAAGGAGAAAAAAAACCTAGTATCAAATAACTATCGTCAATATTTATCTCTCGACAATTTGTAGGTTACAATGAATTTTGGCTCTCTAGTTCATTTACAATCATTTCACAGTAATTTTAATACAACATTCCTTCTAATATTTTCCAAATAACCCCTAATGATTTCGTGTGCCTAAGTTTATGGAGGATTGAGCTCCAATTGAAAGATTAGGCATCCCATGACCTGAGCTTTTCCATAGCGTAAAACAAGATATTCGATAAATTTTATCAAATTCTGTCGCCTGGTGTTGTAATCTCATAGATCACATAAGGTTACCAATAATACATACTAAACCATACATACATAACAGAGACAAGAGACAAGAGAAGATAGATGGAATAACAGATTATATTAGCATAAGAGGGTCCATACAATACAGAGAACTGAACCAAGTTCTCATCTAGCTCAACAGCCTAATATATATGATTATAAAATAGTTACAAAATAAATACCTATCGGTTCAGTGAACTGACACGACTTTTAGGTGGCCGACCTAATCTCTAGTTAGTCGGTTGACCGACTTAGTCAGTTGATCAACTAAGTCGGCTATCATTCAAGTCGGCATACCGACTTGCTCCTCCAACATCTCCCCCATGAACAAAAAATTTCTTTGTCTCGAAGAAATAGGGAGGTACAAAAATTTCTGAGTAGTCATTATTTTGTGCTTAATCTTTATGGGCTGTGAAGTCTGATGGTCGGTCTTTTCTGTACGCAAACTTCAACAATTGCTGGAGCTATCACTACTAGGTGATATTGGAAAGTTGTCCAACTCTGTAATATTTTTTGTATGTCGATGGTGAGTGTGGTCAAACTTGATAAAATCGACATTTTCTCTGGAATGGAGATTTCAGCTATTTTCTCCATGTCGGGACCCATAAACTAGTCCTTTTCTTCTGCTATCTCTCTGAATCATTTCATCTGCGGGCAGATGATGTCTACTTTTTCCAAGTTGGGAATGGCTTGATGCACCCACTGATGTGCTTCCCGCTCAAGATTTTGGAGTTTAGCTGTCTCAAGCACTATATGTTCCTCAATTGTGCTTTTGAGTGCTTCGTCCGTGGTTTTCCTCTGCTCAAGCGCTTGGATCCCTTGTCGAGTCTGTCTGGTGTGCTGATAGACTTGTACGTAGTAAGAAGGTCAGTCTCTCAATACTTCTTCAGTGATTACAGAATCCTCCATGTGATCTTGCAACACTTTGTAGGATTCGGAATAGGCTGTGTGCTGCGCCATCAATAGTCAGACGGTTTCTTCTTTCTGCTCTTCTTTTGTTTCTTGAATTTGTGCTTGGAGCATCGACACCACACAGTCAAACAGCTGATAAGCTCTTTCTAGCGGTTTGTCGATGTCGACCTCTATTGGCCCTGGTATGACAGACTGGACCAGGTCCTTGCACTTGTTAAGGAACTTAACTTGTTCTTTTTCCTTTTTGTTTAGTTCCTTACATATTTGTTGGTTCCTTGTGTTTGCTTCGACTGTTAGCGCTTCCAGTAGTTGTTCTAGCTCTGGATCTCTTAGTTTGGTTGCATCGACCATAGTGGTCGACCCAACTAGATTGATGTGGACCATTGCTAGCTGTCCATGATGGTCCTTCTTCTTTTTCTTCTTTTTGTACTTCTTTGCTGCGGCTTGGTTCGGCATCTGTGTACCTGCAAAAGTCGAGTCAGGATTTTATGTTTGTTGTGCAGCAGTGGTTGATGGTATTTCTATTTGGGGCGGTGGGATGACTATTGCCTCTTGTTGTTCAGATGCAGGTGGTCCAGAAATGGATGCGGTTTGTGGTGGGGTCTGTTATGGTGCAGCTGGTTGGATTAGGGGTTCTGAGTCAAGGGGTGGTGGTGGTGGTGATGGGGTTGGTAAATGGTCGGGTGTGATTGGGTTGGCGAAAATGTGGTCGAGTGGTGGATTGTCGGTCTGAGGGGGTGAGTCGAAGTCGGAGAAAAGTTGGTTGATTTCTCTATTTATGTCCTCGATGTTTTCTTCTTCCTCACCTCCAGTCGGTTCAGAGGCTGGTAGGTGGGGTTTTGGTGCAGTCGGAGTGATAGTCCAGGTCCAATGTGCAGCAAATTTGGCTTCCTTGTCTGGATTTCTCTCAAAGGTCGAAGTGATAGTTGAAAAGGTTCTTGGCCTCTGGAGTTCGTGGTCAGGTTGGTATCCACCGAATTCAAAGAGGGGTGATTTTGTGGAGAGCTTCTGCACCTTGGTGAATATCTCAGGCAATTTTTCTATGTAAGCCTAGAGGTCTCTGTCTCTGTCGAATTTTTCTTTCACAGCTTCTGACATAGCACTTTTACACAAGTCGAGTGGGCTTACTGAAATTTGTTCTGGTACTAGATCCTCTGTTACTTTTGTCGGGGATGGAGGTGGAGAAATAGACACAAGATCTATGACATTTTCAGGCATCGTCGTGTGTGTGATATTGGCCTTCTCAGGTCGACCTTGTAGTGCTCCTGCCTCAACAAACCTCTGGAATTGGGTTTCCACTGGCACTTTATTTGCTGAGGCATCCTCTATTATGTCAATGGCGGTGGCTGTCAGTTCTTCTTCATCGTCTTATTACTCTGCAATGATAAGCTTGTGCTTACATTTTCCTTGTTGTTGTTGTTGTGTTCTTTTCCTCTTTCTTGCAGCTGCTATCTCTTTCGACAATTTTCTTATAATTTCCTTAGTGATAGCATATTCTGGGTTTTCAGCTTCTGTCTCTTCCCTTAGCTGCTGGGTTGGGATGATACTTTCTTCAGCCAGGTTGGTTACCTGCTGCTCTGCTTGTGTTTCTTCTATATGTGCTTCTAACTTCTGTGCCATCGGAGGTTTGATGATGATTTGTAGTCGACCAATGGTTTCCACCGGTGTCTCCTCCGACACAAAAGTACTAATGTAGAGGTTGAGCTCATAATCCTCTTCCTTCTCTTGGTCTGTTAATGGCTCCTTGATCGAGAAGTTGATTTCTTTTGCCTTTGCTGGTATTGGTACTTTTGTACCAGCTTGTCGAGACAGCTCCCGAAATATTTGTTAGACCGAGGGGTAATAGTCGAGGGCCATTGCATTTGATTTGGCACCCTCATGTACCATACCGCTGTATGGTCAAGCTCTAACTGGATGTGGTACTTTTTGGGTAGACTTCGTCAGATGTTTTGAGAACCTTATTCTCATGGGTGAGAGCCAAGTATCCTAACCAACTAGACTACAATGGAACCAATGTTGTAATCTGACAGATCACATAAGGTTACCAATAATACATACTAAAAACATACACACATAACAAATACAAGAGACAAGAACAGATAGATGGAATAACAGATTATATTAGCATAAGAGGGTCCATACAATACAGAGAACTGAACCAATTTCTCATCTGGCTCAACAGCCTAATATATATGATTACAAAATAGTTACAAAATAACTACCTATCGGTTCAGTGAACCGACACGAATTTTAGGTGGCTGACCTAATCTCTAGTTAGTCGACTGATCGACTCAGTCGGCGCTGATCAACTAAGTCGGTTATCGTTCAAGTCAGCATACCGACTTGCTCCTCCAACACCTGACTTCACAGTAGGTATAAAATGAAAATAATACTCAAATATGTGAGTTCAAAGGAATTTCACATAATAAACAAAACTACTTTAAAATTCAATAGAAATTTGACAAACCTCAAAAGAATCACTGAAAATTGAACCAATTATTCTGAATCTTTAACGAAAAATCCACCAATGCCATAAAACTTGAGCAACTAACTCCTTTTTTCCTTGAGATATGTTCACTTATAAGGCCAAATATGTAAAAACAATTGGTCCACTTCTTCAAAGTAACACTATGAGAATTATTGAAATGCTTGTTGCTTCATTCCATTTTAAACCAAGACCAAAATGTCCTTAAGAGTACAAATAAATTTATCTTTTGTGTTAATATTGATATCCACTTCTTGTGCCTTGGATGTTCTTGGTAAAAATGAGGGTATGGATGGGGGGGGGTGTCTAAAAAAACCTTGTAGAGTGACATTTTGGTAGCACCATGGTAGGTGGTATTGTACTACCTTTATGCAAGGGGGGTGTAAGGGGGGTGGGGGGGAACTACTAAACCCAATGGCCATATCAGTCAATGTAAAACCCAATGGATAACAATATTTTTATGTTCAACGCCTCACATCCTCTATTACTTGTTATTAAATCCAATATCTCAAGTCCTGCAATATACATAAGTATTATGACATACATGATCATCATGGACATCGACGTTGTCAGAATCATCATCATCAATGCCATATGGTACATCAACATCATCCTCATTATCATCATCATCATCAACATCAAGCACACCATCAACAAAATCATCGTTATCATTTTCATTATGGTGACACACATGCCATTAGTGTTCTTAATCACTCATCGACATTAGGATTCATGTCATGTAATTGTTAAGGTCATTTATATGTCGTTACAGTCATTTCGATGATAATAGGGTTGTTTAGATGTCGTTACAGACATTTAGGTTCCATTATAATCAATTAGGATCCAAACGTGATACCACATGCATAATCATTGTTGACATCCACATCATCATCATCACCATACAATAAATCAACATCATTGTCATTGTCGTAATCATCATCAATATAATTGCAATAATAATGAGCAAGGAGTTGTACTACCTCACAAGAATGGATGATATACTCTTATACTTATCAAATCATATCCATACGCTCCATCATAATTATTGTAATACATCATTTTCATGTTGTTAGGGACAATCATATTCCATTAGGGTCTATCAAATGTTGTTGGGGACACTAAAATGCCATAAGAGAAATTTAGGTGACATTAAGGTAATTTACCCCTCATTAGGATTAATCATGATCCAAAAGTGCCATGATTATGATAATTTATGTGCCACTATGATAAATCAAGATCCAAAAGTACTATCACATGAATCATGATCATTGACATTGACATTGATATATCTGACATTATGTCAGACGTTTTCCGAACACAATTCCTAGCTCTAAACCTAGTGCAATTCCTAGTGCAGTTCCTTTGAAATTTCTGGCATTATTCTAGTTGCTATACCTGCATCTATACCTGGAACCATGTTGGATGTTTTCTAGGCGCAATTCCTAGATCTACACTTGGCGCTATGTTGGATGTTTTTCTTGCTGAAATTCATGGCGCAATTCCTATTGCTAACCCTGGATTAATATATGGTGCTATGTTATTCAGGACGTTTTTTTGGAGGTTATTCTTGGCGTTATATGGGATGATTTTGTGGACACTAATTGGGATTCTAATTGGGATTCTAATTGGGATGATAATTGTGATGTAAATTGGGACGTTAATTGGGATGCTAATTATCGTCCAAAATAGTGCCAACTTTTAAAAATGGATGATAATTGGGATGCTAATTGGGACGCTAATTGGGACTCAAATTGGGATGCTAATTGGAACGTTAATTGGGATGCTAATTAACATCCAAAATAGCACCAAATTTTAAAATGGGATGCTAATTGGGATGCTAATTGGGACGTTAATTCGGATGTTAATTGGGATGCTAATTGGGACGTTAATTGGGATGCTAATTATTGTCCAAAATAGCGCCAACTTTTAAAAAGGGACGCTAATTGGGATGCTAATGGGGACTTTATTTGGGACTCTAATTGGGATGCTAATTGGGACGCTAATTGGGATGCTAATTGGGATGCTAATTAGCGTCAAAAATAGTGCCAATTTTTAAAAAGGGACGCAAAAAACGCCATTAAGAGCGCCATCCCGTGGAAAAGCATCCACTTTGTCCAAAAAATGATGAAAAATACACTAAAAGTGATAGTGGACGCTAAAAAGGAAGCTAAAAGAGACGCTAATCACAAGGTTTTGTTGTAGTGATTCCATATGGAGGATAAAAGAGCTCCCAAATGTAGTAGGTATGTCTCTCTTAGGAGAGGCTTGAAAATCCCATACACTACAAGCAGAGGTGTGTAACCAATTATAGTGGCCCTCAGCTTAAATGCATATGTCAATTGTGTTTTCCGACCCCTACCTGGCTAGGACACTCACAGAATAACCTCTGCAAGTACCCCCTGCGATACCTAGGTAAGGAAACTAAGGTCACCCCGATATAACCAATGCTTAAGTGGAAAATTGCAGGCGAGATATATCGTATGGGCAGGGTAGAAAATATCGAAGCTCAAAAGAACCAAAGGTACCTCAAAAGCATCGAGATTTGAATAAGATCCTGGAAATATCTCTGGTGCTGTATAGAGAGTGGCAAGGGGCTAGCCCCACCAAAAATGTGTACAATTCCTCGTGCTTAACTCCTGTGTAAGAGGAGCCTCCTGAGAACACTAATTATAGCAAGGATTTAACTCTCTCACCTGGACAGACAACTACTTATTTCTTTTAGTAGTCTTGGAGAAATTTACTCACACAACCTATTCCAAGACTCTAAAACCTAAGCTTGTTGATGTACCCTATCAAATAAAAATGTGTAATTTAGTTTGAATTAAGTGTTGATTTTAGGTGTTGTGATTACTCAGAGGAATGACCACGCAACCAATGATGTTATGACTCAACAATGAAAGTAAATATGCACACCTAACAAACACTACCAAGTGCAATTTGTATTTAAATATAAAGAAAGGGGTATGCCACTACATGAAATGCACAAAAATTCATTCCTTTCCAAATTCCAATGTAATCCTTCCTATATTAAATCCTAAACACAACTCTCATCCAAGAAATCCAATGCAAGTACCTCCTTAAATCCATATGTGAGATGCAAGTAAGAATGCAACTATATAATTATTTTGTATTTTCAATATAAAAGAATGAAAATCCAATAAAAGTCCTTAAAATTCTCAGTCTCTGTAGCAAGCATCAAACACAATCCAAACAAGACACCGAGACAAAAAGACTAATGCAATAATCGCAAAACAAAAAGGAAGATAATTGACTAGAACTACTTTCAAAGAAAAAACAATGAAAAAGTGGTCTCTGGTCACAAAAGAAGTGGTCAACAGACAACATTAGTACCCAAGAAGACCTAGACACACTCACAACCCACCCAACAACTTCCCACATCAAAAACTCAACCAAAAGGGAAGATGTACATGATTATTCAAAGAATAGTGGCATATGTACGCGATTTTTAGGAAAAAACCTGCGTATGTACGCAACTTTTAGCCAAAAACCTGCGTATACAGAGAATAAAGTGGTAAAAAGTAGGCCAAGGGTCAAGACACTCAAGGGGAGTGTCAATGGATGAACATACTACTAAATGTGACATAGAAATGGGGAGAAACAGAGAGAAATTCAATAACATTGTGCCCCCAATCCCCAAATAAAAACAAGGAACATCCCGAGTGGAGTCGATAATTTTGTTACGAATAGAAACTTCCTATGGCTTGGGGTAGACCACAAAAAACTAAATGACACTAGAAATCAATCCATTCCAATATGCAAGAGAAATAAATACATCTAACACTAAGGGATATGAAGCGTACCTTATTCTGGACGGTTGATGTAGATCCATGTTGATCTTTTCCAACACGCTTGTATTTACAATTCTCTCTCAACAATAACAAACAAGACAACCATGATATATATAAAAGTGTTAGGCCTGCTCTAGCATATGTAAGCCATCATGTATAAGAAAATATAACTACATACATGGACAAAATATTTATAGTTATACACATGTAATGGATGAGAAATGGATATTTCTATTAATAATAAACAAAGATAGAACAATGACAAAGTATGTCGGCACCTCGTCGAAATGAAGAAATCGAGCCCTCCACCTAGGCCTCCACCACTTCAATCCTCTATCTCAATGGAAAGCTTGGGAAGAGAAGCAATGTGTGCTCCAAAGAAACAAAGGGATGCAGACTCAAGCATAAAAAATGAGGTAATAATGAACTATAGTTTCCTTTCTCTCCAAAATTATCCTCCTTCAATGCATCCAAGAGGCTCAATATATATCCCTCCAATAGGAAATGGAGGGTCGATTCCGAGCATTTTCTAGGCATATGGAAGGCCAAGAGTCAAGTTATTAAGGAATCAATGAGGAAAACTCCAAAAGTTTTTGTTTTTATGCATATTTCCCGATGTACACGAGTATTGGCTCAAACGTTGTGTGTACACACAGATATTGGATTAAAAGTCGTGTATACACATAAACGGTTGTTTTTTAGGGACTTTCTTGGTTCATCAAAGAATAAATTGAGCAAGGGGGGGTCCAAGGAGTCTACAGAAGGACATGGAAGGTCATAAAGGTGTGATCTACCAAGTGTGGTAAAATCAGTTATAATAAGTTCTTGGAAATGATCATCAATAGCCAATAAGAGATATCACTCATCTTAAAAAATTTAGTCTCAAGTTTGACATAGCTCGCAATAGAAAGTATTCATTCTTCTCACCTTGTACCTAACATGGGGGATTGTCATGGATCGACAGTGAGGCTTCAAATTTCAAATCCCTATCAATCTATCAATTTATTCAAAGCAAACATCTATACTATGGAAACAAGAGAGAATGATCCATAACTAGATTAAAAAATAGTTGCTAGAGCCACTATGAGGGTAGAAGTTGTATCCGAAAGAAAAAGATAGAGCCATGTTCTAGAGCATCACTTTGTTTGTGGTCATCCTAAACCACCATCTACACTTGGTGTTTGGTCATCCAAAACATCAATTTAATAGAAAACATCAACTTTTTCTCATCAAGTTTACAGTCATCCTAAATGTAACAACTCCAAAAATTCCATAAATACTTTTTTTTTATTACGAAGGGTTTACATTAATATATGACCTATCATGGTTTCACATATATTTTATGAATTTTTTCAAACCCTACATTCCATTTTTATCCTAGGATTTAGCTTATAATGAAAATTCTATAAAACTAAAGCTTAACAACTCAATTATGACAACTCCATTTATGAAACATATAACACTATACTGGTATACAGGTTTACTTGTTTCAAAAGTTAAAGTGAAACACCTACCTTGTTGTATTTACAGTTTGTATACTTAACTTGTTTTACTATAAGGATGGATTCACCATGTTTTAATGTTTTAATCCCTCTACCTACAAACCCTATTTCGATGCAAGGCTTACAAGGCTAAAGGTCTTACTTAGCTTATGTAAGCTACTGCATCTTTAATTCTTGTATCAATGTAGGTTTCTCTCATCAAAGGTTATCCCCCCCTTTCGAACCTTAACAACCTAATGAGCTAAGGGTGACAAGCACCAAGGTGACAAAAAAAAACTAAAGGGAAACAAAAAGTTTACTTTGCAACTATAGGAAGTGGGTAAGAAATATAAATTAATCCGTGTGGAGGTAAAAGTAAAAGTGCTCATGTGAAGGTGGTACCATCTAGCTGTAAAAATGGGTTAAAACCCCTAATGAAAAGTCAAGGGTTTAAGTTTTATGTGTTACTTCTGCGTTGTTTAAAGGTGAGGAGAGCTGAGGGCTCTCAGCCCTTCCAGCAAAGGATGCATTCGACCCATGGGGACTTCACTTAGTGAACCTCTCACATAGCATGTGCAATCGTGGGATATTAAAGAATACCCTTAATTTCTAGAGATATTGCCCCAAAGCCTTTTTGTCGAAACCCCCTCCCAATACTTAAAACCTCCTCCCCATCGTTTTTTATACCTCAATCCTTATAAACCACCCTATCCACCCCCACCTTAAACCCCTCATCCCCCCAATACCTGGAATATATTGGTTCAATTTTTGATAATTTTAAAACCCACAATATGAACTAACATGATAGGATATTGGTCAATAAGTGAAGCCCCTGTGATTCGACCACGCGTCCTCTCATATAACACTAAGAACGACATTACTACTACGTCGCCTTTGTTGCTTGTGGCCTATGAAGTGGTTACTAAAACATTAATGAGCCACGGTATTGACCTGGCATAGGCTCCTTCGCAGAGATGTCTCCATAGGTTCCTTGCAGAGATGTTACCATGGTTTCCTTTGCTGATATTTCAAGTCTGTGGGTAAGTAGTTACTTCATTTCTGTTTGTATTCAGTTTGATGCAATTTTATTTAATAATGTCAAAAAAACAAAGGTTTAACCTCTTTCCAAATGTTTGCTTGGAGGGAAGTTTCGATGGATGCTTTGTGGATGAAGTTTGGCTTGATTAAAAACAGCTCAGGTCAAGGTTACCAGCGTCGAAGGGGTTCTCGTAAGACCTAAAAGCCTTGAACCCTATGGTCCTTGATGGTGTGAAATGAAATATGGAACAACATTTCTCTTTTTGGTATGGCTTCGTTTGGATGTTACAAAGGTTTATATGGGCCCTTCCATTTTTTGGTAAACACTCTCGTGTTTTTTCCTCTACGACGTTAATGGCATAGATGAAAAGTTGTTTTAGAATCCTGCGGGTTATGATAGGGGTTTATACAGAGATAATATTTTAAAACTCCATTTTTTTTATAGACCATGGAGTATGTAAGGGTAGTTTATATTACGGTCATTTTGTATCTCTTTAATGTAGAATTTAGCAATGTTTAAAGATAATAGAGTCTTTGTGAAATTCGTTTCTATTTTGTGTGAACTTTCGAAGCTCTCGGTACTACTCTGTAACTGGTATATTCTTTCTTAGCACTATTATCTATTTTGTTTATTTTGTTTATTTTGTTTATTAATATGGGGATGAATTTGTTTCTTGGTTACGTTTACAGTATTCATGCCTCTATTAAAAAGAATGTCATTCTGGTTTTAACTTAATTATGACCCAATTTGGTTACGACATTTCTTTGGTGTTTGAGCCTAGGGTAATTTCATAGTATGTTTCAATTATCTAATAAATTACTTGGAAGAAATTTATCCTTACAGGCCTCGAACCCTTGACCTGTGTTAAAATTCTTAGATAGGGAATACATCCCTTGAAAGTCTTACATTAATGTGTTGAGTTTGTTCTTCTCCCTAAATCTGTATAAACCCTATTATAATTTATATAAAGTTTATTTGTGTTTGTGATTTGATTGAATATACTACTTCATTATTTGGAAAAATGTTAACCCTAAATCATTTTGAAAAACGCTAAGCCTTTCGGCTGTATAAAAAAACTCTGCTTAGTAATTATAAAATTATTAAGCATTTCGGCTATAAGAGATTGATACAGGGTAAAATTAATATTCATATGTATTTTTTATTTTTATGGGTCTCGAACCCTCAGCGGTAAGCTATTATGTCTCGAATCTAAATCTATTGTTTTTAGCAGGTTTAAAATTGTGATTAAGGGATCCACTGTGTTTAACTAAGGAAATCCCTAACTGTAAAAGAAAGTTTGTGTTTGTTTTAAAACGAAAAAGATAGGAAAATATTTACTAGAGATGCTGAAGCTAGCTCTGCTTAACCTCTTTGGAATGCTAATCGTTTATTATATATAAAACCTAGTATTGGGTGAAGCTATTTACAGAAAAATGATATTGCTTTCTAGATAATAAGAAAAGATATGAATTCTACTATGAAAAATTGTTTAAGCAGTAAAATCCATTCTCATGTACTTAACTTGTAATTTACAGGAAATAAACTTTCCTACTTTATTTCAAAAGCAATAAATAATTCTGGAAACTTTCATCATTCATAAAATCCTCCATAAATAAACATAAAATGAATTAAAAAGAGTAAACCAAAAACAATATAGAACCTGCTAACTTTCGAAGTGGACAAACATCCAAAGAAGATCGTTCCTCCCAACTATCTCCTGAAAGCAACCAATATTACTTCCTTTAGGACCCTCGATCATGTTCACTGAACCACCAGGACAAAGATACTGTGTAGAATCCTGTTATGTCCTCTCTGTAACTTGGCAGTCACACTTGCAGTCAGTACCCTAGCAATTCACTTTAGCTTTCCCCTCATCGAATTCATCTTGTGTTCCTAAATTTTCAGTTTCCAACAATCCACAAGGTTCTAATCTCTAGAATGTAGTGAGCCTCGTTCTCATTCGATGGGAATATATGTGCTTCCCTAGTTATTTGGGTCAGTTTTGTAATTTAATGAGCCAATTGCTTAGTTACTCCTTTCTTGGGAACATGACCACAATTTCAGGGAAGTTTCCTCATGCATCAGCTAGAAAGTGAATGTTGTTGCTTTCATTTGTCATTTTTTCCTTCTATACCAGGTCATTCCTCCTAGTGGGTCAGTGACCACTCTTCAACAGTCCTCTTTGGATATGTGTCTCTTCTGTTAATTATTTAATAATAAAATATTCAATTATAGTCATCTTTGACCATCCTTGGTCAACAACATAAAACTTTACAATAACTTTTAAAGTAATGTCTTTTCATAACATAAAATCTTTTTAGTTCTAGGTGGGTTACACTAAACACTAGCTAACTAGGTTTGTGGTTATCCTAAAACCACCACTTGGTTTGTGGTCATCCAAGACCACCATCCAATAGAAGACATCAACTTGTTCTAACTAAGTATGTAGTCATCATAAACCACCATATATCCGTTTGGTTTTTGGTAATCCAAAACCACCATTTAATAAAAGACATACAGTCCTGCTAACATTTGGTTTGTGGTCATAAAAAACCACCAATCCAGAGAGCACTTCAGTGATAGGTTTAACCAAAGACAATTGTCCACTTTCATATTTAAATCTCTTTCAAAGAGATTCTCAAACTCAAAAACACCTATTTATATTAAGGAGAAATGTTGCAAACCCAACCCTTTGAGTTAAGAAATATCAAAATAAAATAGACAAAATCATAAAAAAAAATCTAAAAAACAACTTGAAAATGAAACAAAATGTCATTTCAGATTGTATTCATATGTATATCATTCTTAATCAAATTGTGCACTCACGATTATCTTTAGCTATCCATTTTTAAAATATTCCTTTAAAATGTTCTAACAAGAATAAATTTAAAAACAGATTGTATTTATATGTATATCATTCTGTTGCAGCTACAACTTTCTCCCAAATTTTTTAAATTTTGGACCCTCCTTTTAATTTCATTTTGTCTGGGACTGTTTGGATTACTGAACTCTGTTTTTGTTTTCCCTCTGCTACAAATTTGGATTGTTTGAAGTTGAAGTGAGGTCAACTGTTTTCATGATTTTCGGAAAACTGCTTTTGTATGCCAATGCTTTGGACTATGGGGTTTAAAGTTGATTTGAAAATGATGTCCTTTTGATCCGAATGATTTCCTTCATTGCTATCGGAAGTCTATTTATGTTTGAATTGAAACTTTAGTTCTCTTTGTCACTGTTGCTTCGGAAGTGACACAAACTTTTTATTGCTGCCCAGCTGAAGGTCTTTTGGAACTTAACATTTTTTATTTGGTTTTTTGGAGGTCAGTTGAATAGTAAATCGGGGCCGTAGTTCTCTACGCAGCCGCCGTTGCGGAAGCTAAATAATGAACATTCCAATGGTAAGATTGTTTTTCTTCGATGCCTTGGTTTTATTAACCAACTTTTTACTTTGCGATGCTTTATTTTCGCTATCGAAATGGTTTTGACTATTGATCGAGGGGCTAGTTCTTTGTGTCGTCGATACGGAGGCAGCATTGAGCCTTTGGTCACCTATACATAGTTCCCAAAGCTTCCGACCGTCGATGTTTTTTGTTGACTGCGGAACTTTTAGTCAGTTTGTTTCCCACCGTTGCGGCTGTGCAGGGAACTATCCGGCCGATGCTTTAGTGGTTCCGATCTCCAACGCTTAGCTATCGGGGTTTTTAGCATTTGGGAGTGCCAGCATTGCGGAAAGGTTGAGGACTAATCGTCTGACGCATAGTGCTCAGAGCCTCCAGTCACTGACGTTATGCTACCCGTCGTTGCGGCTGTTTAGTGGATTTCTATCCGATCCTTAGCGTTTTTGTTCCTGACTGCTGATAAGGTTTTTCTCGCCTTTTGGTGTGTTTTTACACTATTTTATGGAATGACGGATTTTTCTCATGGGTGCTGGTCGAGTCAGATTTCTTTTTGAGAGGAAGAGTGCAGCTTGGGTTTTTGGTTTCTTGAGGAGTAGCTGTTACATTGTCCTGGTTCATGTTTTCGTCAGAGGGTTTCCAATTAGCTCAGAGGCGACCTAAATTAAGATGAAGAGTATATTCTCTTCAGGGTTGTGATTTTAGTCGGACAGTGGGTTTAGAGGATTTTCAGACCTAGCTTGTAGGATTTTTCTTTGCATCATCATGTTTTCTTTTCATGCATTAATATTGTTTAATAGTTCATTTTACAAGATGTATGTTTAAATACAGTTTGTGTTACTTTGTCAAACGCTAAGTGATCTGAGAACTAGTTATTCATGACAGGGTGATTGCTGTTGTAGAGAAAATATGTCTAGAAGACAAAGTAGAAGAAAGAAGGTAGCACGAAAGAGAAGAAGGAAGTAAGGGTCTGAGATCTCAAACAGATTGATAGTAGCAGAGGCCCAGGCTTGGGAGAAGTTAATCAGTTACCAAGCTGGCCCCTTTTATAAAGTGCTCTTAAAATCTTAAGCTGAAATGTAACATATTGCATAAATCATGAGCACTCACAAAAATACAACATTGTGGGATTGAACGGTTGGGGGAAGCCCAAAGGCCACCAAGGGGCAGCCCATGAGTTTTGCTTGTACTATAAGTATAGGAGAATTAGATAGACTCGAGGCTTTTTCCCAGATAGATTTGTGAGAGTATGATGTAAGAAGAACTATTTCCTTTTGCATAAAGAAATTCAAAAGTTTCCTGTTGGAGAAAGCTTTGTGGAAGGTTTCAAATGTTGTGCTATGGATTTGTTGAATGTGAACTATTTCTTTTTCATCTATTATCCATCAACTGTGAGATCGTTCTAACTCTTTGAACCTATGTTCTTGTTATGAATGCGCTCTAGTTTATTCTATGAAATTTCCATTGTGATTAATGAATGTTGTTCATAAACAATTAGCTATCTGGTTGTTCATATATCTATAAATGTTCATGTGTTTTGAAATAAGTAACAGCTATCTGTGATTTTTCTTAATGCATGCGCAAAATACATTACTCATTGATGAATGATAATCTCTCTCCCTTGGGATAGGTTAGATAGTTAGTTTTAGTTTTTCTTGCTGTGTGTGATTTAGATGTGAGAGAGTTAATACGAGAGGTAAGAACCTGCGCATCACATTGTGACCTCTCCTCGTATTCTCTATCAATATGCATTCTTAGATAGGCACTTGCATATCATACTTAAATACAAAAAACTAAAAACATACACAGTGGACCGGGCCGTAATCGGTAAAACCCTTTATTTTTGTTACTTGACCTACGGTAGCCGGACTATAAACCGGACGGATTCCCCATACCAAACAGTAATGGGCTAGTTGGGAACGTTTACTAGGGAGAATCCCCAACTATTGTTACCTATGATTTTCCAGGACTCAACAGTTTTTGGCACTAGAAGGAGGGAAGCCAGTGCATGCCTGGCCAAGGAAACCCATTTCCTCAAGATTATTCCACCGGTGATAGTTCTAAAAGCAGTATGTTTCCCAATCCAATTCCTGAAGAGAAGGGTAAAGAGCATCTGTATTCTGTCGACAATGAAGTAGTTAATGATCTGAGAAGACATACTAGGGCATATGTGAAGAAGATTGGAGGATTACCAATTATTATTGTCTTACCCAGAAGAGAATATCAAAAGAAAGACCGCCCTATAGTGGAAGACACAGTGTTGGTTGGAGATTTTGAAGAACTGGTAGAAACAGCCTTACAGGAAGTTGTTCAGCCTTTGAATCAAGTGGGCCCAGATACACCTTAATTTTCACCTGTTCATACCCCTATTCACTCACCACCTCATTCTCCACCCAGACTCATGGAAAACGTAAATGCAAATCAGCCACCCAACCCACCGAATCCACCACCTGCTTGGAGGGCTAGGTCACCTTTAAACCTGGCACCCCCTTTACATGACTTACCTCAGGATTTTGAGAAAATGCTGCCCAAGTTTGACCCAAGTGAAAAGATTTTAGTAGATGATCATTTGCAAAGCTTTTACTTGGCTATAGAAGGACTAAGGGCTGGAGAAAATGAAGATGTAGTCTGCAAATTGTTTCCACAAACCCTGAAAGGAGCAGTAGCCTCATGGTATTTTGCTCTGCCTGCAAACTCAATCCCAGATTGGGACACTTTTGAAAGGATATTCAGAAGTAAATATGCAGCCCAGAAAACTCATGCAGCTCTAATGAAAGGGTTATGCACTTTGAAGAAAGAAAGAAAAGAGAAAGTGCATATTTCTACCCAAAGGTTTGCTTCTTATCTTCAAAAAAATTATGCAACTGATAAACCGTCTGATAAGGTCCTGATCAAATACTATACTTCAGCTCTAGGGCCTGACTTGGACATGTTTTCTAAGATGCAAGTCAAACCTACATTATCAGAAACTTATGAAGAAGCTGAGAGAGTAGAAGATGAAAAAGAGAGCATAGAATATTATCCTAAGCAATCGAGAGAAAAAAAATTTGGTAAGAAAGCCTTATTACTGTCTAAGCCTAAGGAGGAGCAGTCACATGACTTTGAAGGAATGTTGAAAATGATACAGAAACTATCTAACAGAATAATAGATCTGGAAAAGGAAGAGGAAGCTTGGAAATCTTATAAGCCTTGCTATAAAAGGAGAGAGGACAACAATCAATCTAAGCCTCCTCCACATAGTCTTGCGTCAATGAATTTAATGGAGGTAGGGATGGATAATTTTTGCACCTTTCATCAGTAGCCTCATTCTGAGAAAAATTGTCCTCAATGGATCAATTCAATGACATTAGTAATGAATCAGCTATTGGACTCCAAACTAACAGAAGCTGATGAGGAGGAGGAAAAGGGTAATAAATCCATAGAAAAACAAGAGGATGATGCTCTGGTTTTATGAGACTGTGTCTCACTTTTTGATACAGAAGACAAAAATTCACTGAAATAGGAAGAAATATTAGAAACAAATGTAACAACAAGAATTCAAGGTTTGTTACGTAAAGACAATTCAATACTTCCAAAGATTAAGAAATTTCAAGAGAAGATGAAGAAAATATAGAAGAACAACACAGATGATAAAATACCTGAACTTACTATTAGCAGCCAAGATCCAAAACAAGTCAACATGCCTGTTAGGCCTATTGAAGACAAAGCTGATAATGTCAAGGAAAATCTCAAAGCACCTAAGATGGGGTACAAATTGTTAAAAGCACTTGAAGTACCAAAGGAGGAGATTCCCACTAACAACCAACCTGTAGAAGAGATTGTTGAAACAAGTGTGGGAGGTAAGACTAGGTTTAAAACCCCACCATTCCTCCTGACCCTTGAGATTTTAAACCATAATGTGCACAATTGTTTAGTAGACTCAAGGTCATCAGTCAATGTGATGCCACTGTCTGTCTGCAAAAACATTAATGGACAACCTAAACCTACTACTTGGGAGGTTACTCAGTTAGACAGGACCAATGTGAAATTAGTCGAGGAAATGGAAGATGTCCTGATTCGCTTATCTGCAAATGAAAAGATATGTCAGTACATTGATATTGTAGTAGTAGACATACCTAATGACTATGGACTTATTTTGAATCGAGACTGGTCAGCAAGACTAAATGGGTATTTTGCTTCAGATTGGTCACACTTGTGGTTGCCTCAGAAGGGAAGTCCAAACCAGATTAAAATATCACGAGAGCCCCACATGAAGCACAATGTTACTAAATTGGAAAAAAAAATGAACCAGTGAATTCTGCGTTGGGAAATCATCTAATTGACCTAGAACCGGGAGACTACCAAGTAGAAGAAGCTAGCAGTACATCAGACACCCAGCCCGATCTCCTTCAATTTTCACGGGCTAATGAGATTGATTGTAAAATAGTAGTTGTAGTTTTTTATTCAAGTACAGTAGAATTAGATAATGGTTAGTTCTTTTTCATTTTGTAGTAAAGCCTAGCCCCTTAACTTACAAGTTGCCAGATTTATAGGGGTGGGCAGAGGACTGACCAGTTAGTGGTTTAGTTCTCAAACTTTATTTTTCTTGATTTTTGTTTCTATATTATCTTGTACATAAATAAATTGATTTGGTTGTTTATTTTGATTTACTTTATTTCGGTTTGTTCTAGTTTAGATTTTGATGGATTTCAATAAAAGAAGCAAACTTTTGGTTGCATGGAGAGCATCAGAATTCTGGATTAACTAAAATCCTTGATTATAAGCTGTGTACTATTGTTTTATTTGAAAGAATTCTTCTAGTTAGCAGTTTTCCTAAATGGCTATGAACACATTGAAGTCCTACTTAATCCTTGTAAAATAACTTAGGATCAAAAGGTTTGGAATACTATTTCGAGGCTCCATCCATCTCATATTTAAAAAATGTCCTAGGGAGTGACAGCAAAAGACCCATGGAAAGGAAGCAAGGTAAATAGTATATTATATATAAAAGATCCCATGCCAAGAATTGAAAGCCAAAAAGGAAAATAAGAGTCAAGAATCTCCTGAGAAAGCAATATGTATCAAAACAAAGTACTAAATCATATGAGAACAAAATTGCCAAAGTTCTTCTCCGTCCGTGAGCTGAAAATTAAATACATCTCTCACACAAAAGGACACTATGGATAGAGGAGCCTGAATAAAAAAAATTCAGAAAGAAAGGCATGCAGGAGGACTCAAAAAGGACAAAAGTCCAAAAGCACAAAAAGTGCAAAATGGCATGGGAATGAGGAACAAATGCATATTTCTATTTACCATATGTTGTAATCCTGTGGTGTCCGAGCTAGAAGCTACCCGAAGGCAGAGGTAAAAAAAAATTGAAATTCATATTCTTGGCCTCTAAAGAGTTATTTGGACTTTTAAATCTGGGTTCCCATTATTCCTAAATTGGACTATCATCAATGATTAAAGTACATATGTGACATTTGGGAAATCCATACATCTAGAAGAATTCGGCATGCTAGTATTTATTATCAAAACAGTTTGCTGCTCAAAGAAGAAGTTTTCCAGAGATCTGGGTTCACCAGGTAGTCGCCAATTGTTGCAGCTGCAACTTTCTCCCAATTTTTTTAAATTTTGGACCCTTCTTTTAATTTCATTTTTCCTGGGACTATTTGGATTACTCAACTCTGTTTTTTTTTCCCTCTGCTACAAATTTGGATTGTTTGAAGTTGAAGTGAGGTCAACTGTTTTCATGTTTTTTGAAAAACTAATTTTGTCTGCCAATGCTTTGGACTGTGGGGTTTAAAGTTGATTTAAAAATTATTTCCTTTTGATCTAAATGATTTCCTTCATTGCTATCAGAAGTCTATTTATGTTTGAATCAAAAATTTAGTTCTCTTTGTCGACGTTGTTTCGGAAGTGAGACAAACTTTTATTCCTACCCAGCCAAAGGTCTTTTGGAACTTAACATTTTTTATTTGGTTTTTTCGGAGGTCAGTTGAACAGTAAATTGGGGCCGTAGTTCTCTACACAGCCACCGTTGCGGAAGCTAAATAATGAACCTTTCCGATGGTAAGTTTGTTTTTCATCGATGCCTTGGTTTTATTGACCAAATTTTTACTTTGCGGTGCTTTATTTTCGCTATCGGAATGGTTTTGGCTATTGATCGAGGGGCTAATTCTTTGCATCATCGATACGGCGGCAGCATTGAGCCTTTGGTCGTCTATACATAGTTCCCAAAGATTCCGACCGTCGATGTTTTTTTGTTGACTGCGAAACTTTTAGTCAGTTTGTCTTCTGCCATTGCGGTTGTGCAAGGAACTATCCGGCTGATGCTTTAGTGGTTTCGATCTCTGACGCTTAGCTATTGGGGGTTTTTAGTGTTTGGGAGTGTCAGCATTGCGGAAAGGTTGAGGACTAATCATCCAACACATAGTGCTCAGAGCCTCCGGTCACCGACGTTATGTTACCCACCGTTGCAGCTGTTTAGTGGATTTCTGTCCGATCCTTAGCATTTTTTTTCCCGACTGCTGATAAGGTTTTTCCCGCCTTTTGGTGTGTTTTTACACTATTTTATGGAATGGTGTATTTTTCTCATGGGTGCTGGTCGAGTCAGAGTTTTTTCTAAGAGGAAGAGTGCAGCTCGGGTTTTTGGTTTCTTGAGGAGTAGCTGTTACATTGTCCTGGTTCATGTTTTCGTCGAAGAGTTTCGAATTAGCTCAAAGGTGGCCTGAATTAAGATGAAGAGTATATTCTATCAGGGTTGTGATTTTAGTTGGACAACGGGTTTAGAGGATTTTCAGACCTAGCTTGCAGGATTTTTCTTTGCATCATCATGTTTTCTTTTCATGTATTAATATTGTTTAATAGTTCATTTTACAAGATGTATGTTTTAATACAGTTTGTGTTACTTTGTCAAACACTAAGTGATCTGAGAAGTGGCTATTCATGACAGGGTGATTGCTGATGTAGAGAAAATATGTCTAGAAGACAAAGCATAAGAAAGAAGGCAGCACGAAAGAGAAGAAGGAAGTAAGGTTCTAAGATCTCAAACAGATCGATAGTAGCAAAGGCCCAGGCTTGGGAGAATTTAATCAATTACCAAGTTGGCCCCTTTTATAAAGTGCTCTTAAAATCTTAAGCTAAAATGTAACGTATTGCATAAATCATGAGCACTCACAAAAAGACAAAATTGTGGGATTGAACGGTTGGGGGAAGCCCAAATGTCACCAAGGGGAAGCCCAAGAGTTTTTCTTGTAGTATAAGTATAGGAGAATTAGATAGAGCCAGGACTTTTTCCCAGATAGATTTGTGAGAGTATGATGTAAGAAGAACTATTTCCTTTTGCATAAATAAATTACAAGTTTCCTATTGGAGAAAGCTTTGTGGAAGGTTTCAAATGCTGTGCTATGGATTTGTTGAATGTGAACTATTTCGTTTTCAGCTGTTATCCATCAACTATGAGATCATTCTAACTCTTTGAACCTATGTTCTTGTTATGAATGCGCTCTAGTTTATTATATGAAATTTCCACAGTGAGTAATGAATGTTGTTCATAAACAATTAGCTATCAGGTTGTTCATATATCTATAAATGTTCATGTGTTTTGAAATAAGTAACAGCTATCTGTGATTTTTCTTAATGCATGCACAAAATACATTACTCATTGATGAATGATAATCTCGCTCCCTAGGGATAGGTTAGATAGTTAGTTTTAGTTTTTCTTGTTGTGTGTGATTTAGATGCGAGAGAGTTAAGACAAGAGGTAAGAACCTGCGCATCACATTGTGATCGCTCCTTGTATTCTCTATCAATCTGCGTTCTTAGATAGGCACTTGCATCTCATACTTAAATACAAAAAACTAAAAACATACACAGTCGACCAGGTCGTAACTGGTAAAACCCTTTATTTTTGTTACTTCACCTACGGTAGCCGGACTGTAAACTAGACGAATTCCCCATACCAAAAAGTAACGGGTTAGTTGGGAACGTTTACTGGGGAGAATCCCTAACTGTTGTTACCTATGATTTTCCAGGCCTCAACACATTCTTAATGAAATTGTGCACTCACGATTATCTTTGGCTATCCATTTTTAAAATATTCCTTTAAAATGTTCTAACAAGAATAAATTTAAAAACAGATTGTATTTATATGTATATCATTCTTAATGAAATTGTGCATTCACGATTATCTTTGGCTATCCATTTTTAAAATATTCCTTTAAAATGTTCTAACAAAAATAAATTTAAAACATCACCTCCAATAATTAACCCAAATTTTGGAATACCTTATAGATTCCAATAAAATTTGTGGTTCAAAAATCCATACCGATGTCACAAAATATTAGGTGAAGCTATTTACAGAAAAATGATATTGCTTTCTAGATAATAAGAAAAAATATGAATTCTACTATGAAAAATTGTTTAAGCAGTAAAATCCATTTTCCTGTACTTAACTTGTAATTTACAGGAAATAAACTTTCCTACTTTATTTCAAAAGCAATAAATAATTCTAGAAACTTTCATCATTCATAAAATCCTCCAGAAATAAACATAAAATGAATTAAAAATAGTAAACCAAAAACAATATAGAACCTGCTAACTTTCGAAGTGGACAAACATCCAAAGAATACCATTCCTCCCAACTGTCTCCTAAAAGCAGCCAATATTACTTCCTTGAGGACCCCCGATCCTGTTCACTAAACCACCAGGACGAAGATACTGTGTAGAATCCTATTATTTCCTCTCTGTAACTTAGCAGTCACACTTGTAGTCAATACTCTAGCAATTCACTTTAGCTTTCCCCTCATCGAATTCATCTTGTGTGCCTAACTTTTCAGTTTCCAGCAATCCACAAGGTTCTAATCTCTAGAATGCAGTGAGCCTCCTTCTCATTCGATGGGTATATATGTGCTTCCCTAGTTCTTTGGGTCAGTTTTGTAATTTAATTAGCCAACTGCTCAGTTGCTCCTTTCTTGGGAACATGGCCACAATTTCAGGGAAGTTGTCTCATGCATCAGCTAGAAAGTGAATGTTGTTGTTGTCATTTGTCATTTTTTCTTTCTATACCAGATCATTCCTCCTAGTGGGTCAGTGAACACTCTTCAACAGTCCTCTTTGGATAGGTGTCTCTTCTTTTAATTATTTAATAATAAAATATTCAATTATACTCATCTTTGACCATTATTGGTCAACAACATAAAACTTTACAATAAAATTTAAAGTAATGTCTTTTCACAACATAAAATCTTTTTAGCTCTAGGTGGGTTACACTAAACACTAGCTAACTAGGTTTGTTGTTATCCTAAAACCACAACTTGGTTTGTGGTCATCCAAGACCACCATCCAGTAGAAGACATCACTTTGTTCTAGCTAAGTATGTAGTCATCATAAACCGCCATATATCTGTTTGGTTTTTGGTAATCCAAAACCACCATTTAATAAAAGACATATAGTCCTGTTAACATTTGGTTTGTGGTCATAAAAAACCACCAATCCAATGACCACTTCAGTGATAGGTTTAACCAAAGACAATTGTCCACTTTCATATTTCAATCTCTTTCAAAGAGATTCTTAGACTCACAAACACCTATTTAGATTAAGGAGAAACGTTGCAAACCCAACCCTTTGAGTTAAGAAATATCGAAATAAAATAGACAAAATCATTAAAAAAATCTAAAAAACAACTTGAAAATGAAACAAAATGTCATTTCAGATTGTATTTATATGTATATCATTCTTAATGAAATTGTGCACTCACGATTAGCTTTGGCTATCCATTTTTAAAATATTCCTTTAAAATGTTTTAACAAGAATAAATTTAAAAACATCACCTCCAATAATTAACCCAAGTTTTGGAATACCTTATAGATTCCAATAAAAGTTGTGGTTCAAAAATCCATACCGATGTCACAGAATCGTATAGGAATGTAGCCATTTTCACAATAAAGGTGTAAACGACATAAGCGCGCAAAGCACTATCTACAAAAGCATAGAAAGGTACGTGATAATGGTGATAGCTCCCAAAATATGAAGAGGCTTGTCCTAACATTACAAAATGTTGGAAATAAAACTTGGCAACGTGGCTGGTCGATTTACTTGGGACACCATTAATCAAATAACCTCAAACAACTTTTGTGGGTTGTTAGATATTTTTGGAGATTCCTATTGTTGGGTAGGATTATCAAAATTGTAAGGGCAAGTTGTCTAAATCAAGGGTGGGTTGTTGGTAATTTGAGTAGTTAATATGGTTTTATGTAAGTTAAAATTTATTAATGATATATTTGTGTTTGTGTTTGTAGATGTTAATGTATTGTATATGTTATGAGATTTTTTTCAATGCAATTATTGACATTTTGTTTTTTTTTTTTTAATCAAAATGTATATCAATCTCTAATTTTTCTTTCACCAAAATGCACACCAATAACAAAATAAACACAATATTATATAAATTCCAAAACAAAACTCAGTTGAGAATCACAATGATAGGTCTAAGACATGAAAAAGAAGGCAACACGAAAGAAAGGCATGCAAGAGGACTCAAAAAGGACAAAATTCCAAAAGCACAAAAAGTGCAAAATGGCATGGGAATGAGGAACAAATGAATATTTCTGTTTACCATATGTTATAATCCTATGGTGTCCGAGCTGGAAGCTACTCGAAGACAGAGGTAAAAAAAAAAATGAAATTCATATTCCTGGCCTCAAAAGAGTTATCTGGACTTTTAAATCTTGGTTCCCATTATTCCTAAATTGGAATATCATCAACTATTAAAGTACATATGTGAAATTTGGGAAATCCATACATCTAGAAGAATTCAGCATGCTAGTATTTATTATCAAAACAGTATGCTGCTCAAAGAAGAAGTTTTCCAGAGATATGGGTTCACCAGGTAGTCGCCAATTGTTGCAGCTGCAACTTTCTCCCAATTTTTTTAAATTTTGGACCCTCCTTTTAATTTCATTTTGCCTAGGACTGTTTGGATTACTGAACTCTGTTTTTGTTTTCCCTCTGCTACAAATTTGGATTGTTTGAAGTTGAAGTGAGGTCAACTGTTTTCATGCTTTTCGAAAAACTACTTTTTTCTACCAATGCTTTGGACTTTGGGGTTTAAAGTTGATTTGAAAATGATGTCCTTTTGATTTGAATGATTTCCTTCATTGTTATTGGAAGTCAATTTATGTTTGAATCAAAAATTTAGTTCTCTTTGTCATCATTGTTTCGGAAGTGACACAAACTTTTATTGCTGCCCAGCCAAAGGTCTTTTGGAACTTAACATTTTTTATTTGGTTTTTCGGAGGTCAATTGAACAATAAATCGGGGCCGTAGTTCTCTACACAGCCGCCATTGCAGAAGCTAAATAATGAACGTTCCGATGGTAAGTTTGTTTTTCGCCGATGCCTTGGTTTTATTGACCAAATTTTTACTTTGCGGTGCTTTATTTTCGTTATCGGAACGGTTTTGACTATTGATCGAGGGGCTAGTTCTTTGCGTCGCCGATACGGCGGCAGCATTGAGCCTTTGGTCGTCGATACATAGTTCCCAAAGCTTTCTACCGTCGATGTTTTTTTGTTGACTGTGAAACTTTTAGTCAGTTTGTCTCCCGCATTTGCAACTATGCAGGGAACTATCCGGTCGATGCTTTAGTGGTTCCGATCTCTGACACTTAGCTATCAGAGGTTTTTAGCATTTGGGAGTGTTGGCATTGCGGAAAGGTTGAGGAATAATCGTCCGACACATAGTGCTCAGAGCCTCCGGTCACCAACCTTATGCTACCCATCGTTGCGGCTATTTAGTGGATTTCTATCCAATCCTTAGCGTCTTTGTTCTCGACTGTTGATAAGGTTTTTCCCGCCTTTTGGTGTGTTTTTACACTATTTTATGGAATGGCGAATTTTTCTCGTGGGTGCTGGTCAAGTCAAAGTTTTTTCTAAGAGGAAGAGTGCAGCTCGAGTTTTTGGTTTCTTGAGGAGTAGCTGTTACATTGTCCTGGTTCATGTTTTCGTCGGAGAGTTTCGAATTAGCTCAGAGGCAGCCTGAATTAAGATGAAGAGTATATTCTATCAGGGTTGTGATTTTAGTCGGACAGCGGGTTTAGAGGATTTTCAGACCCAGCTTGCAGGATTTTTCTTTGCATCATCATGTTTTCTTTTCATGCATTAATATTGTTTAATAGTTCATTTTACAAGATGTATGTTTTAATACAGTTTGTGTTACTTTGTCAAACGCTAAGTGATCTGAGAACTGGTTATTCATGACAGGGTGATTGCTGCTGTAGAGAAAATATGTCTAGAAGACAAAGCAGAAGAAAGAAGGCAACACGAAAGAGAAGAAGGAAGTAAGGGTCTGAGATCTCAAACAGATCGATAGTAGCAGAGGCCTAGGCTTGGGAGAAGTTAATCAGTTACCAAGCTGGCCCCTTTTATAAAGTGCTCTTAAAATCTTAAGCTGAAATGTAACATATTGCATAAATCATGAGCACTCACAAAAAGACAAAATTGTGGGATTGAACGGTTGGGGGAAGCCCAAAGGTCACCATGGGGCAACCCAAGATTTTTGCTTGTAGTCTAAGTATAGGAGAATTAGATAGAGCCAGGACTTTTTCCTAGATAGATTTGTGAGAGTATGATGTAAGAAGAACTATTTCCTTTTGCATAAAGAAATTACAAGTTTCCTATTGGAGAAAGCTTTGTGGAAGGTTTCAAATGCTATGCTATGGATTTGTTGAATGTGAACTATTTCGTTTTCAACTGTTATCCATCAACTATGAGATCGTTCTAACTCTTTGAACCTATGTTCTTGTTATGAATGCGCTCTAGTTTATTCTATGAAATTTCCACTGTGAGTAATGAATGTTGTTCATAAACAATTAGCTATCTGGTTGTTCATATATCTATAAATGTTCATGTGTTTTGAAATAAGTAACAACTATCTGTGATTTTTCTTAATGCATGCGCAAAATACATTACTCATTGATGAATGATAATCTCGCTCCCTAGGGATAGGTTAGATAGTTAGTTTTAGTTTTTCTTGTTGTGTGTGATTTGGATGCAAGAGAGTTAAGACGAGAGGTAAGAACCTGCGCATCACATTGTGACCGCTCCTCGTATTCTCTATCAATCTGCATTCTTAGATAGGCACTTGCATCTCATACTTAATACAAAAAACTAAAAACATACACGGTGGACTGGGCCGTAACCGGTAAAACCCTTTATTTGTGTTACTTGATCTACGGTAGTCGAACCGTAAACCAGACGGATTCCCCACACAAAACAGTAACGAACTAGTTGGGAACGTTTACTAGGGAGAATCCCTAACTGTTGTTACCTGCGATTTTCCAGGCCTCAACACATTCTTAATGAAATTGTGCACTCACGATTATCTTTGGCTATCCATTTTTAAAATATTCCTTTAAAATGTTCTAACAAGAATAAATTTAAAAACAAATTGTATATATATGTATATCATTCTTAATGAAATTGTGCATTCAGGATTATCTTTGGCTATCCATTTTTAAAATATTCCTTTAAAATGTTCTAACAAGAATAAATTTAAAAACATCACCTCCAATAATTGACCCAAATTTTGGAATACCTTATAGATTCCAATAAAAGTTGTGGTTCAAAAATCCATACCGATGTCACAAAATATTAGGTGAAGCTATTTACAGAAAAATGATATTGCTTTCTAGATAATAAGAAAATATATGAATTCTACTATGAAAAATTGTTTAAGCAGTAAAATCCATTCTCATGTACTTAACTTGTAATTTACAGGAAATAAAATTTCCTACTTTATTTCGAAAGCAATAAATAATTCTGGAAACTTTCATCATTCATAAAATCCTCCATAAATAAACATAAAATGAATTAAAAATAGTAAACCAAAAACAATATAGAACCTGCTAACTTTCGAAGTGGACAAACATCCAAAGAAGACCATTCATCCCAACTGTCTCCTAAAAGCAGCCAATATTACTTCCTTGAGGACCCCCGATCCTGTTCACTGAACCACCAGGACGAATATACTATGTAGAATCCTATTATTTCCTCTCTGTAACTTAGCAATCACACTTGTAGTCAATACTCTAGCAATTCACTTTAGCTTTCCCCTCATCGAATTCATCTTGTGTGCCTAACTTTTCAGTTTCCAGCAATCCACAAGGTTCTAATCTCTAGAATGCAGTGAGCCTCCTTCTCATTCGATGGGTATATATGTGCTTCCCTAGTTCTTTGGGTCAGTTTTGTAATTTAATTAGCCAACTGCTCAGTTGCTCCTTTCTTGGGAACATGACCACAATTTCAGGGAAGTTGTCTCATGCATCAGCTAGAAAGTGAATGTTGTTGTTGTCATTTGTCATTTTTTCCTTCTATACCAGATCATTCCTCCTAGTGGGTCAGTGAACACTCTTCAACAGTCCTCTTTGGATAGGTGTCTCTTCTTTTAATTATTTAATAATAAAATATTCAATTATAGTCATCTTTGACCATCATTGGTCAACAACATAAAACTTTACAATAAATTTTAAAGTAATGTCTTTTCACAACATAAAATCTTTTTAGTTCTAGGTGGGTTACACTAAACACTAGCTAACTAGGTTTGTGGTTATCTTAAAACCACCACTTGGTTTGTGGTCATCCAAGACCACCATCCAGTAGAAGACATCAACTTGTTCTAACTAAGTATGTAGTCATCATAAACCGCCATATATCCGTTTGGTTTTTGGTAATCCAAAACCACCATTTAATAAAAAACATATAGTCCTGCTAACATTTGGTTTGTGGTCATAAAAAACCACCAATCCAGAGAGCACTTCAATGATAGGTTTAACCAAAGACAATTGTCCACTTTCATATTTCAATCTCTTTCAAAGAGATTCTTAAACTCACAAACGCCTATTTAGATTAAGGAGAAACGTTGCAAACCCAATCCTTTGAGTTAAGAAATATCAAAATAATATAGACAAAATCATTAAAAAAAATCTAAAAAACAACTTGAAAATGAAACAAAATGTCATTTCAGATTGTATTTATATGTATATCATTCTTAATGAAATTGTGCACTCACGATTATCTTTGGCTGTCCATTTTTAAAATATTCCTTTAAAATGTTCTAACAAGAATAAATTTAAAAACATCACCTCCAATAATGGACCCAAATTTTGAAATACCTTATGGATTCCAACAAAAGTTGTGGTTCAAAAATCCATATCGATGTCACAAAATCGTATAGGAATGTAGCCATTTTCACAATAAAGGTGTAAACGACATAAGCGCGCAAACCACTATCTACAAAAGCATAGAAAGGTACGCGATAATGGTGATAAGAGGGCTTGTCCTAACATTACAAAATGGTGGAAATTAAACGTGGCAACGTGGCGGGTCGATTTACTTGGGACACCCTTAATCAAATAAACACAAACAACTTTTGTTTTGCTAACGTCATGTGCAAACTTTCGCATGGTAAATATCCATTTAAATAAAATATGTATAATAAAATATTAAAAATAATAGATATTTATATAAGTTAATCATGCATTGAATATATATATTGTCTAACGATTAGATATTTTTGGAGGAAATTCTTATGGTTGGTTAGGATTATCAAAATAGTAATAGTAAGCCGTCTAAATCAAGGGTGGGTTGTTAGATATTTTTGGAGATTCCTATTGTTGGTTAGGATTATCAAAATTGTAAGGGCAAGTTGTTTTTTGTTTTGTTTTGTTTTTTTCTCAGAAGAAAAAACCTTGTCTTTGATATTCAAATTGAATCAAAGGGCATCTAACGTGCCATCCCAGTATATGGGTAACATACATGATAATGGGTACTATGTAAAAGCCATTATGTTGCATCATGAATGAGTAACATTCCAAGAGAGTGGATAGGTGACTAGAGCAGAAACTGCATACATTTCCATCAGTAAAAAAGATGTCTTTTATGACCATATTTACCATGAACCAAGAAGATAGCTCTGCCATCTAAAGGAGTCCGCTCCAATACAATTCACAAGGTGCCATAAAAGAGAAGATCATGCACCGGGCTCAAAAGAGCATAAACCTACATGTCTTGAGTGGTCAAATGACCATCATAAAATTCAGAATAGAATCCTGATCCCAGAGCAAAAGATATGGCTTTTTTAGAAAGGATGTCCGCAATCTGGTTGTGTTCACAGTAAACATGGCCAAAAGACAGCTCAAGGAAGCATGTACATATCTTCCTGATGTCCCTACACCAATGAGTAAGCTCAGGCGGTGAGAGGGAAGTAGTACCCTTTGCCCAATTAATGATGACAGAAGAGTCACCAAATATCCGGATCTTGGGTAACCCCATCATATGGGATGTATGCAGCAGGGCCCAGAGCCCAATTAATTCTGCCCTAGTATTGGTACTGTGACTAGCCCCGAAAGCAAACTCATAGGAGTGTACCTCATTCAGATGTAAGCAGAATCCAACCCCACCAGTATTATCCATTGAAGCACCATCAAAAAATCCACAAGGGTAAGAAAGAGAGGGTCCAGATCCAATATCCCTTGTTTTTTTTGTTTTTATAGCTGAAGGACAGTAGAGTTGTTTGCTATAAGAGATCTGATGGAGCATGTTGATAACCGAAATAGATTTCCCCTCAAAGATAGATGAGTTTCTAGATTTCCATAAAGTCCACATGGCAAGGAAAGGAATATAGTAGTTGCCGGAGGACTTGGAGAAGGAACCAGTCCAAGAATCCAGAAAGGAACGGATATTATCCGATTGGTGAGGAGGAGTCAAATGGAACTGTTCTAAAATGACAGAGAGTATATTTTTCCAGATAGAACAGGTATAGAAGACATGATCAATACTCTCTGATTCCTTTTTACATAGGATACAATAACCAGGCCCCTACCATCCTCGTTTTTGTAGGTTGTCCCAGGTCAACAATTTGTTCCTCAAAAGTAGCCAAATAAAGCAACATATTTTCTTGGGAAGAGGATTGTTCCAGACAATAGTCAGAAGTCTGTTGCCCTCCAGTGGGGAAGAAGTAGAAATAATACAGTCATATATCATCTTAGCTGATACAGATCCCCTGGATCTATTGTAATACCAAGTTAGAGCATCCGGTAAATCAATAAGATGGAGGCCGCAGGTCTCAAGACTTCTGGTAAAATAATTCCATGCTTCCTTCCAAACACCACCAATACCAAGTTCCTCTGCAGAATACCAATATTTATGTGCATCCGGGAGAGAATTGAGTGCCTAAGCGAGTGTTTCAATATCCATATCGGCCAAGTACTCATAGATTCCACGAGGGATCGAGAGGGGGTTGTTAACACCCACAATCGGATTAATACCGAGAAGGACATTCTTGTTGTTGCCAACCTGCCAAGCCACGGGAGAGTGAGCAGGAAACCTCTCCAAATAGCAGAAGCTCCACGAGAGTGAAAATTCTTATCTTTGAGCCGGGATTCGACAGTGCATCTCTTAAGATATTTGTTGAATATAACACGATGCCATAAACCGTCATTTTGGAGCACCAACCATAAATTCTTCAACCTAAGAGCAATACTGAACCAGGGCGGATTCTTGATACCCCATCCACCATGATATTTTGGCCAAGATAGCGATTGCCAGTTGGTTAAGTGATATCGACGCTTATGATCCGATGAGCCCCAGAGGTAATCAAAAGCAAGACTCCTGAGCTTGTTTAAAATGGAGACAGGGATGGGGGCAAGACCCATCCAGTAGATAGGTATACTGGTTAAAACCCCTTACACAAGAATCAAATGACCACCTATTAATAGGAGCTTATGAGACCAATGCGAAATCCTGTGTTCAAATTTTTTTATCATCCAGTGCCAATCCCGAACCCTCTAGCCCAAGGGTTTGAGGAAATATCCAAGATACATGAATCATGTAGTTATAGGCTCCATCTTATATGGCAGAGCCTTAGAAATCTTTGAACGAATATCAAGATCCACATTATTATAGAAAAAACAAGATTTGTCCAAGCAAATGCTCATCCCGGAAGCCCTACAAAATTTGCTTAGGATGACATCAAAGGCCATCCATTCTGTTAATGTATCGGTACCCAAAAGGATCACGTCATCAACAAATAGAAGAAGAGTAAGGGAAAAATGTGAGGAGATCTTATTACCTTTGATTAGTCCATGATCTCTAGCATCAGCTATCAAAAGACTAAGCCCCTCTATAACTAGTATAAAGAGCAGGGGCGAGAGGGGACATCCCTGACGGATCCCTCTAGAGGCAGGAAAGAACTTAGATGGCGTACCATTGATGAGCACGGCAAAATTTGCAGATGAAATACAACCCATAATCCAATTTACAGCTAGGAGTGGGATCCCTATCTGGATCAGAATAAGCCTGATGAAAGTCCAATTCACACAGTCAAAGGCCTTCACCAGGTCCAGTTTAAGGATAAGTGCACAAGAATTCTTGGTCTTTACAGAGTGTAGAGCCTCCTATACAATACCAATGGGCTCCACTATCTGTCAATTCTTTAAAAAACCAAATTGTTCAATAGAAATGTGAGAGTCCATGAAGGGCTTAAGTCTCATCGCAATGACTTTGGATATCAGTTTGTAGAGCAGATTGCACAGGGAGATGGGCTTGAAGTGCGCAAAGGATGTTGGCTTATCTTTCTTTGGGATAAGGGTCAGAAAGGTGGAGTTAGGTGAGGGAGGGATACAGCCTAACACCCTAGTAAAGTCCACTACAGAGAGGAGTTCTTCACTCATTAAGTCAAAGAAGTGGAGATAGAGTTCGACAGGCCAGCCATCTAGACCGGGGCTCCTATCTTTCTTGAATGAGTGTAGTGCATATTCGACTTCAGATAAAGTGACCAGATGAGTGAGGCAAGAAGCATCAGCTGGGGAGATCATTACGGGGAGATCATTAAGGGCAAGTTGTCTAAATCAAGGGTGGGTTGTTGGTAATTTTTTTTAGTTGGTGAAAATGAGTAGTTAATATGGTTTTATTTAAGTTCAAATTTATTAATGATATATTTGTGTTTGCATTTGTAGATGTTAATGTATTGTATATGTTGTGAGATTTGTTTCAATACAATTATTGTTGATATAAATGTGTATATACAAATATAAATGTGTTTTTTTGTTGATTTGAATTTAAATGGAAATGATAAAAGTAGGAGCAATTTATTTTATTTTACGTTTTGGATTTTTAAGTGGGTTTTAATTAGTATTAGGTAATGTTCATATTATGTTTTTGAATTCATAAATAAATTCAATACTCTCAAATACCTTGTGCCACATTTCCATTACTAATTCTAACTTTTTTTTTACACATTTCCAACCAAAATGTTTTACAAAACAAAATGACAAATTTAAAAACATAAAATAGTTTAACTAAGCCCTAAAATAATATTTTTTAATTTAATATATATATAATAGAACTATTATTTATTTGTGATATAATAAATACACCCTATAAGCGACAAAATATTTTTTATTCACCAATTTTAAACTTCTTAAACGTTTTTCTTACCCTTAATAAGGTTTTATATAAAAAAAAAATATAATACAATCATAAGTAAGAGAAAAAATATTTTGAAAAAATAAACATGTTGTTCGTGAGATTTAAATTCTCATATAAACCTTGACAACTACTTTTTTTTTCTCAAAATAAGACAATATAAAAAAAAGACTATTTTATTTAAAAATATGTGTAAACAGTTTGTACATGAACATAAACATGAGAGACCAAAGTAGAACTGATGAATAGGAAATAGATAGAAAGGCATGTTAGTCTAGAAAATAGACAAAAATATGACGATCGTGGACATTTCCAAGAGAAACAACCCAAAACTGAAGGGTACAGTTCACCCCAGATGTAACCAACTAGACAACGTGCCCTCCAAACGTTATACGAAGGCAACCAAATGATTTGATGCAACAACCTATCCATCGGATGACCATATTTAAAAAAAAAGATAAATCCCACATCCGCCAGCAAAGCCCACTTGGAAAGATAGTTCGCCTGTGTTTTCTTCCATGTAGATATGGGAGAAAGAAAGCTCGTGAAAGGAGGAGATCAGCCTTTGCAAACGATTCAACCAAGAGCCCAACTGAAGAACATTAATCTGGTGCAACCCCATAGCCCAGCAAATGACAACCCTGGAGTCCCCGAAGATGTGGATTCTATCCAGAACAATAAAAGCAGAGAATCGAAGCAGCATCCATAGAGAAAGAATTTCACCTTTTGTGTTCGAACCAGGCCCACAGTTCATCCATATTTTGTAATAGTTATGGTCCTCCAATTTGAGAATGCCCCTACGTCGCACTGGCTAGAATCAGCTTGTGACACCCCATCGAAGAAGCTAATAGATTTGTGTTCTGGGGATATCACATTCGGCACCCTGAGTTTTTTATGTGCACAACCGCGCATGGAGAGATCATCCCCAGATTCTGAAAAACCCCTAATGCATATGTTAGCTATGTTTTGGATACTCAACCTTTTACCCTTGAAGATGATGAGGTTTCTACATTTCCAAAGCTCCCACAGCATGAAACATGGCAGAGTATGCCAATCCGGGAACTTGCGACGCCAAGAAATGAAGCTTGCAGATAGAGATTCGTCGTCCCATGGGGAGCCTCGTTGATCAAAGATCCAATAATCTTCCACACAGATTGGCTAAAACAGCATGAGACGAACAAATGAATTATACTTTCATCAGACATACCGCATAAAAGACAAATACATGGGCCTGTAGCTCCCCTTCGAATGAGATTATCCCAAGTGAGCAGCCTGTTCTCCATCACCAACCAACGACATATAGCAATTTGGGGGGGGGGTTCCATTTCCATATCTTGTACCACTAGGCTGGCTGGGTAGGAGCTTCATTCACTAGAAGCCAATAAGCCAGCCTCGCTGAAATATTACCTACAACTGTGTCATATGACCTGGACAAACAATCAGGGGAAGATTCGAGCAATTTCCCCCATTTTTAAACCCAGAACATATTCCGACCATTCAACTTCCAAAGGTCCATAGAGGCCCAATTTTGTAGCTGTCAACCAACACGAGAGGGATGATCCCTTGACAGGCGTCGTAGCAGAGTGATAAAGGGTGAAAATCCCCTTGCAGTGTAATAGGAAAACCAAATCTCGAGACAGAACGTATGTGCTTGGTCCCCCAACAATTGGGTCTTCTCCCACTCTAATATCCCTACCATCCCTCGTCGATCAAGCCAGCCACCATTGTAACACCCCGGTTTCGGCCCCGTTTGCATGATGTATATATTGTAATTAATTGTGGTGAGGAGCTAAAGGAAAAATCCAAACCGTCGATTTGGTTGTGTAGGTTCGGCAATGGGGATAGTTGCCGATGGTATGTCGTGCTATTTGGCACATTATAATTCGGCATCATGTAAACACGCACATCAAATAAAACTAAAACCACAACCAGCTACGACAGTGCAACGTTGAATGAAAAGGGCGTGATTCCGAAGGATAAGGGGTGGGGGATGTCAAACCTTGGCTATGGGGGAAAAACCCATGTGTTGCCACCTTGTTTTGTTTTGCCATCTTCCCTTGTCAACCTCTTTATGGTTTTACCCGACCACCTTCATGGAGAATGGTTGCTGGTGGTTGGGGCAATTATGGTCTTTGGGAGTGGGGTGGCAGGACTGTCAGTCCCTTGCCCACATGCCCACTCCACCCACGACTACCTTCACTCCACTCTCCCTCGACTCCCTTCTCGCCATTGTCTGTTGGTTCCTCGCGTTCTGCTGTTCATCCACGCGCAGAGGAGGTTCGGCTTCCTCACACCGGTTCACTCCCAACACAGCGACGCGCGCAGCAAGAGGTCGACTCAGTTCCCTCACGCGCTAGTCAGTTTATTGTTGGTTCATCTCCTCACACGGGACTGAGTGAGGAGGGTGTCACATCCCCGTGCCTCCGACCGGCAAGGAGGACGCGATCCATGGCATTAACCAAGCATACTAACAGCCTCATGAACATGTACAAGCATAAAAATTGCCAAAAAACAGAATGCTGAAGGAGAATTTGAACTAAAAACATGCACACAGGAATGTTTATCATACATAGATGCATTTTTATCATCATACACAGCTACAATTGTATAGTATGCACAGCTATGATTATTTATCCTTGCACAACGGAATCAACATGCAATTAAACAAGCATTCATTCACATGTTCATCAATTTCCATTAACAGAAATTATAGAATTGCAGAGGTAAAATGCACAAGAACACTTATCTTATGAAAGCCTTGCTCCGCAACCAGCTACGTCGCTGCAACGTTCCACCCAACCATAGGCCAGCGTGCTCCTCAATCACTCAGCAACGCTGCCACCCCCGAGCTGGGCATGATTCTCCAAGGAATAAGGGAACTAGCAAGCTTACACATAGCCAGGATACACAAAAACACACAGCCAAGCCAACCAAGTTGGGTTTATCAGGCCATTAAGGAGTTGATGAAGGCAATTTGCTAAGCTGGTGAGCTCATTACAGAGCCAGGAACACCTACACTAGAACTAGCCTGACCTCTAAGACACCCATCCATGCCCAACACAAGGAATCAGTCCCTTCTCTGCTACACAGTCCCTCAGGCCCTGCATTCCCTTCCAGTGCTATTCAGGGATGATGGAGAAGAAGGTCAGCCCTCTTGCTCTGTCTGTGTGGTTTCTAGCACCAGGTTTATCAAGCAACCAAGACAACACTCTTACTCCTCACACAGTCCAAAGACCAACAATTGCACTCAGGCAATCAATTCAGCTCTCACAGCTTAAACAGGGAAAAACAAATTACACAGCCCCAAACGTAACAGCAAAAACGGATCACAATGTGGAGAAAAACACACAGTCCTGAAGCTTATCAGTGAGCACAACTCTCAGCAGGGAAAAACGTCCAAAATAGCCTGTGCGTGAGGCCAAAAGTCGCTGAGACAGTAAAAAACGTGAATGGCTCTTCACAACCATGGTAAAAACACATGGAACTTCCAAAAACGTGAATGGAAAATGCACCAACAGCTCCCAAAACGGGAGGAAAACAACCCAGTCCCTGGCACTACAAAAACGACCTCCAATCCATGGGAAAAATGAAGCCAGCAACCAAAAACGTGGAATGAAAGACACAGGAAAAACTCCAGCTGCTCCCAAAACGTGAGGAAAACTGAAAATGTGTATGCATAGCAGAATGGCCTACGTTTTTGGGCATTTTTCTTGCCAAGGAAGTCAGAACACGATTTTCAAAAATGGATCCCTGCCCAATTCGAATTTCTTTGCCCACACTCTTCCCATTCCATGCAATAACTAACTCAACCACATTCTGGCAGAAATAAATGATTGGGAAAAAATACAAGAAAGGTAGTTGACATTTTGATGGGTTTTCTCATAGACATTTGGTTTTTCCCCATTGGCCCATAGGTTAAATATTTCACCCCCCTTATCCTTAGGAAATCATGCCCCATTCGATTTAGCTGCCGCGACCGTAGCTGGTTGTGTTTATTTTTATTATAGATGTATATTTTACATGATGACCATCATAATATATGCCGCATGCCCCGATATACCATCGGTGACGATTAAATCCAAAACATAGCATTACCGATCAATGGCGGGGCCTTGGCCTTTAGCTCCACACCATGATCATTACAATATGTACATCATATACGTCTAATGTAACGGGGTCAAAACCGGGACATTACAGAGGGTGTGCGACCTCTATTCGGGGGATCCTTATGCAGAGGTCAAGTCTATTTTTCCTCATGCACAGGCAGTGGTTCTGCCGGATCTCATGCAGCCAGGAGAGGAGTTGCTGATCGATGATCATTCACGTTCTTCCACAGAGTGGAATCGGGTATGTTTTCCCCTGTGTTTTACTGTTGGGTGCAAGTTTTCCTCACGCATGCACCGTTGGAGTCATTTTCCCATGTCGTGAGCCGTGCTCACTGATTGCGTTCTGGGACTGTTGTCTTCCCCGCGTGTTTTGTTGGCTGTGGTGTCCAATTTCGTTTTGGACCACTATGGATTTCCAATTCGTGGGTTGAGTTTTCCTCTGTCCACCCTGGGAGTTGGCCTCTCCTCTATTTTGTGGACTGTGTGATGTTGCCCAACTGTTCCATTGGGGAATTGTGTGTGTTGTTGGCTGAGTTTTCCTTGTTTTAGAACTGTGGATTGTTTCCATCATTCATTGTGAGTTTGGGCTGCTGATATACCCTGGTTTAGGTGTTGTTGCTGAGTTGTTTTGGCCACGTTAGGGCCAAGAACAACTCTGTTTTGTCTAGTGTACTTGAGCTGTGCTCATCTTTTGTTTGGGATTATCCCTGGTTGTCTTTGCCTTCTTCACAGGGCTGTGAAGGGATTGTTTTGCTGCGTCTAAGCAGTGGTTGGTCTTTGGATTGTGCTGGCTTGGCCAGTTGTTGATGGCCTGATAAACCCAGCGGTGTTGGTTTGGTTGATTGTGTCCCTCGGCTATGTGTAAGCCTACGTTGACCCTTATCCTTGGAGGAATCATGCCCAACTCGGGGGTGGCAGGGTTGCTGAGAGATTGATGAGCACGGTGGCCTATGGTTGGGTGGAACGTTGCAGCGACGTAGTTGGTTGCGGGCGAGTTCTTCATTGAAAGATAAGTGCTGCTGGTTACTTCATCTCTGCAATTTATATACTGTTTCGTGAGAAATGATGAACATGATTAATGCTGGAATGTATGTTTTCTTCCACTGTATGATTAAAGAATTATGCATTGAGTAACTGTCCATGTAAAATGATGGATTGTGCATCCTGTTTTGCATCATGTTAAGCTTTTAATTTCAGCATTGATCTCTTTTGTTTATGTTCATGGGGCTGTTTGCCCGTATGCTTGGTGTTGGTCGCGTCCTCTTTGCCGGTCTGAGGGATGGGGACGTGACAGTATGGTATCAGAGCAAAGGTTGCAACAATGGGCCTCTATGGGCCATGAAGGATGCAGTGACAGACAGTAGAATTACCTTCGATGTTCAACAGAACAACAGCAATCAGGAAATTTGATGACAGTGGATGAATGGAAAAATTCAAAAAAAATTCTAAGTATTTGAACAGTGGTTCATCGGAGCACTAAGTAGAAGAGACTTTTGCTGTGGCAGAAGGATTAGCAGAATTGACTTCCAATGTATCGGAAGAGTTTAGCGGTTTCCCATCCGCCGTTGCGGCTGACAAAAGGACTAAACCGCCGATGCAGCAGTGGATCCGATTACCGATGGAGGGAAATTTCAAGAAAATTGCCTAAGTGTTGACAGTCGGAACACTTAATGGTTCAGACTTCCGATGTAGCAGAAGGATTAGTGGAAGAGCTAGCAGAAGCGCGCCCGACGGAGGATGTTTGGAGGGAAAATTTGAGGAATTCGTCTAAGTGTTGAGCAGTCGGGCCACTAACAGGAAAGACTTCCACCGTTGCGGAAGAGCTAGGCGGAAGGACTTCCGACGTAGCGGAAGCGCTAAGCAGAAGCATGCCCGACGAAACAGTTGAAGAGAACCGAAAAATTTTGTCCAAGTGTTCCGTATCGGAACAATTAACGAAAGGGACTTCCACCGTTGCGGAAGCCAAAATCCCTAAGGCTTCCAATGATAAAGACCGCCGACGTCGGAACAGTTTGGAGAAAGCCGCGAAAATTTGACTAAGCATTCTGCATTGGAACAATTAACAGAATTAACTTCCGTCGTTGCGGAAGAGTTTGTGAAGTGGGCTTCCGTCGTTGCGGAAGAGTTAGCGGAATTGACTTCCGCTGTGGCAGAGGGAATTAGTGGTTCAAGCATCCACTGTTGCGGAAGTCTAAACAACTAGACGCCCAATGGAAAAGTCCTCCGATCACCGACGCCGAATGGAAGGAGAAAGCGTTTTGGGAGCCGCCGTTGCGGAAGTGAAAGCATTACGGCTTCCGACTAGAAAGGCTGCCGACGCCGATCAGAAGGAGAAAGCGTTTCGTGTGCCGCCGTTGCGGAAGCGAAAGCAATAAGACTTCCGATGAGAAAGACTGCCGACGCCGATCAGGTTGTGCCGCCGATCGGAAAGAGAAAGAAGGTCGTGCTCCACCGTTGCGGCTGCCTAAATGATTAAACCACCCGAAGCACAAGAGCTTCCGACAACCAATTTAGCGGAGGCATTAGTGATGTGAGCTACCGAAACGTCGGATCGATAGATGAAATGAGACCCGATTCTGCACAAGGAAAATTTGGGTTTTCCGTGGAATTTCTTCCAGCAGATTTTGACTGTTTATCAGTGGAATTTTGAGCTGTTTTTCAGTGTATTTTCAGAGCTAAAAATTGAGGAAGTGGCAGCAATCTTATGCGCCAGAGTGCGCGAAAATCATAGATTTACAACAAAAACAAAAAAAATGAGGGCGCTGCCCTCGACCCGCCCTGCAATGGCACAGGGAAGCCACAAGGGGGCAAGCCCCCTTGACCCCCGTCATCCCCTGAGACAGTCATTCTGCTAAAAAGAAAATTCTATGTTTTAGACAAACTAATCAAACCCAGAATTCATAAAAGATGAATGGTGCATCAGAAATGAGGTGGCTGAAGTTAGCATTCTGGACCAAAATACAGTTGTGTGTTTTGCCTGAGATTTGGTGAAAGTCTTCACTCTTAGAAGTGGCGTGGTTTTTACACCCGAGGTCAGAATGAAGCATGTGGATAAGCGTTGGAAAGCTTATCCAGTAGGGAACAAGGATAAGTGACCTGAATCTGAGCATGAAGCAGCAAAGTGCTAATGATGGCCGTTGTTATCAAATGGACAAATATGGACAGTGCATGCCCAGAGGTAGCAAGGACTATGAAGGCTAACCAACTGTTGCTTGGAAGAGGAATTCCATGCAAGGATGAGGGATTTGAAAAAGGGAAGTTTTCCTTAAAACCCTGTCTTGCTAGCTATGTTACATTTCCTAAGTTTTATAGCTGAAATGTATGAGAATATGTTTTGCATGCATAGAATATTGGGAATTATATATCTATAATAAGCCACTAATGATAGTTATTGCCTTGATGTTCGAATTAGTGGAAAAAAAAACAACGATGACATGGACCTAGATGAATATGTTGCTGATGTTGACAGATGTGACCAACAACCCTATGAAGAAAGGGATAAGGCAACAAGTCCATAACAAAAGTTGGTGAGCAAATCCTGCAATCTCCTGCAAAGGACCAACCAAATTGGTCATGTCAAGGGTGTAAGTACGACCCATGTAGGTAAGATTTTGCTTATGACAAATTCCATGGATTGGTAAAGGTAAGAGACCTCATACCATGTGAATATTGGAATGTAGAAAGGTGTCATGCCTATATATGTTGATGACATTGATGATAGTAATGCATCCTATATGAAGTGGACATGGTTAGGCCATGCATGGTATGTTGAATGCATTGAGATGAATGCATGTGATATTATGAATGACTAATGACTGAAATGATGAATTGATGACAATTCAGAAACCATTTTAGAGGTTGCTATGAATGCAGGATAGTCATGATCAATTGGCTGCCAGAGATGCTCTATGGAAGAGCAAGGTGGTATGAATGATACGTTTGTGAAGTAAGGAGTATCTAAATGTTTCATTTAATTGCTTGAATGATATGACTATACCTTGCAATGTTAGTGTGATAATGATTGCATGAAGTAAATGAGCTTTGATAATATTGATGTGACTAACAGTTGGAAGTATTTGGATTTTATAAATTCTGAAAATGCTTCAGTGATGGTTGTAGCAATGAAAAGTTATATGCATCCAGACTTACCAAGTGTTGGTTGATTGAAGCTCATGTTTTAGGTAGATTATCTCGATCATGGTAGTGAGAGGTAAGACCCTGACCACTTCTAGAATATACCATGTATGAGAAGAATCTCATGGTTGTAAAAATAGTTCGTATGCATAATAGGTTGTTAAATTCGAATTGTGAATTTCGGATTTAAGTAATTGCTGACAACTATTAGCCACTGTTGGTTTGCATAAGCTTGTGTTTGGTTGATTGAAGTTCAGGTTTCAGGTAGATTATTTCAAGCATGGCAGTGAGAGGTAAGATCCTGACCAATGCCAAAATCTACCATGTGAAAGAGCCCAACCTTATGAGAAGAGTCTCATGGTTGTGAACATAGTTGATATGCATAATGGGTTGTTAAATTTGAATTGTGGATTTCAGATTTAAGAAAGTGCTAACGACTACTAATCATTGTTGGCTTGTATAAGATTGTGTCAGGAGGGACGCATGGTAAGTGGGTAATCATGTTATGATAGTAAGCATAAAATTATAATGAGCATAGTAGTGCTGCTTACAGGAGACCCACAATTGAGCAAGTCAATTTCTGTAGCAGATAGAATTGCAAATTCTTATTGAATTTGATTGCTAATGTCATTTCTTGGTTATGGAACGATCAATTTGGATTGTAGTATCAGGTAATGATTGACTGTTTGGATATTTGATGAATGTGTCAGGGGTACACACTATAGGAAGACCATGTGTGATAGCCTGTAGAAGCCAAACTTCATGGGAAGGTTTTCCCTTATCTTGGAAATGGGTTTCGGGTGAAACGCCATTGGACATTTTTTTTTTTTTTAAATGTCTCATCTGCACTACATGTTTGGTGATAACATGAGTGAGATGGTATGGGTTATGACGGTAAGACATGTGTGAAAGTGAAATGTAAAAGGAGTTGGGATGGCAAACTAAGGGACTGTTAACTCAGGGAAGGAGCCTCCATTCCTCCTTAACAAAGGCATACTGCGACAGCAAATGGATAAGTGTTTTGTGACCCTTGCTATGAATATGCATGTTTAATTTTTAAATTCCATATGCAGAACGTGTTTGATTTTATTTCCACGATGACCGATCACTTGAGTATGAATAGGGCCTACATGGCACACACCAGAGAAGAGTGCACACTTTTCTGATGTTGAGTCATGACAGGGTTGTCGATATTGATTACACTCTAGGGAGTGGATGCACTCTTGGTGTCTCAATACTTGATAGTGAATGATGAGGAATGTGATTACAGTTTTTGAGCAATAATGCTGATGAGTTTGCTTGTATTGCTTGTGTTGCTTGTGTTGACAGGCTAAAGGTAAAGGTAAAGGTAAAATGGTAAATGGTTGTTGTGGGGGAGTTGTGGAGTAAGGGTTGTTGTTGATATAAGTGTATAAGTGTGTTGATATAAGTGTATGTTGGGCTGTGATATACCTGAGGATCCATAGTAGATCCTAGACCTAGAAATGGTCACGGTAAAAGTTCCAAGCCCAGTTGACATGATTGTGTATTGGCTGGACATTAATTATTTGATGTTGTGGAGCAGCCGGCGTGCTGACCTAACATCTAAGTCCATAGGCGATCCCAAGGCTTGCAAAGTGAAGCAGGATCCTGTGGACGAACGAGGAAACGCACAATATAGATAAGTATTGGATTATTTTGCTTATGAATATACATGTGTATATGATTTGGTTATGATGTTTTAAGCTCTTGTTCTAGAGATAAAAACTGATGATAATAAACTAAGCATGTGAATTTATTCAATGTTTGAATATAGGTATCGTTGGGGGGTGAGGAATATGAGGGCATCCTAGGGGTGCATGTGGACATGTGACTGTCCTGGAAAGCTCAGAATGAGCGGTAATGAAAAAGGTGCTAGTAATACGGGGAAGTCCTAGCAGTTGAGACAAACCATGTGGAGAGACTCCATGGTTTATAGGTCTGAAATAGACCAAAGACACTAAGTGTCCTGACCAAGAAAGATTGGTCCAGCATTCATGGTGAAGTGAAAGAGGCGGAGAGTATGAAAAGCCACAGTGATAGTGTGGGTTCTAGGATGGAACAAAACAAATAGGGGAAAAACTCTTACTGCTCTCTCTTGCCTTTTGATTATATATATATATATATATATATATATATATATATA